>JAMKPZ010000116.1:0-103417 GCA_024699675.1 Amphibolis antarctica
ACGAATTCCATATAATTAGTTAGATTTAATCTAAACCGTCAAAAGTAACACTACTCGAGATAATACTCTAGTGGCACCATTAGAGTGTCATTTCTCGTGTATATATATATATGTATATATATGGGAAAAATGGCTTTGTAGGTGTCTACAAAAGTCGATTATGTAGACACCCATTGGATCAATGTTTAATGACGGTTTGATTAAAAGAGAGAGTGTCTGAAAAAAAACTCTCGCCGATGACACCCGCGTAAAAGCAGTCAATTTATTTTAACATAAAAAAATTCACAAAAAATCACCTACGAGATTTGCGATTCCTTTTCATCACCTACGATTTGTGATTCTTTTTTCCCAATCAAAGTCACATGTGATTCAACGTCTCTTCGAAGTCCCCTCATCTTCCCCTTGATCTTTTTAAAGTTATCGAATGGAACACGAAAAGATGTCAATTAGCGTTGGATCTATCAACGAGTTATTAAAAGTTAATTTATTAAGTGCATTAATTATACTTTCATTTAACATGAATGAACATTTATTAAGGGAAAAATATTTGCAAGAAAAAAGTTAGTTATACCGACAAACTATTAATTACATTAAGTACAAAGTAAAATATGTTTAATCTGAAATGTTACATTTAATTATCAACCACTCTGTAAAGAACAGATGTAAAAGTAAATAGATAATTATGTATTGTTGAGTATTATGTATTGATGATGAATGCTTAATTAATGTGTAAACATGGTCTAGTGGTAATTTAAAAGTCGTAATTATATTTAAGTTAATGATATATTTACTTATTACTTGAACATAACTGGAAATATTATTTAAGTTAATGCTAAATTATTTAACACTATACCCATTCGATCTAGGTTAAGTGTTTGTAATTATTTAATCAAAATCTATTTTAATTCAAATCGAATTAATTTTAAAAAATTCCACCCTAATATTTTAAGTTAGTAGATTAAATATGTTTAATATTTAGAACATTTTGGAGAAGTAATGCAAATGAATATAGTTACTTAAATAAGTGCTACATATGAATATAGTTCGTGAAATATCCTGGTAGAATGTCACGTGAAATTTTAAGTTCACACATGATGAGAGAATCGGCGTTTTATGTTAAAAGACCGAACTATTATATTAAAAGATCGGCGTTTTAACATTCACATGTGACTTTTTAAGTTAGGCGCGTGCGTTCTAAAGTACACGTGGTGTGTGAATAGTAGTTAGACATTTTAAGAGTATCTCTCTGAGACTATTATGTTTTGATGATAAATGCTTAATTAATGTTTAATCATAATGTAATGGTAATTTAATCATCGTAATTATATTTGCTAATTATCTATTTACTTATTACTTCAATGTAACTATACTCATTCGATCCAAGTTAAGTGTTTTTAATTATTTAAAACTATACTCATTCGATCCAAGTTAAGTGTTTTTAATTATTTAATTAAAATATTTTTTAATTCAAATCGAATTAATTTAAAAAAAATTCCACCCTAATATTTTAAGTTAATAGATTAAATATGTTCAATATTTAGAACAGTTTGGCGTAATATTAGAATGAGTGTAGTTACTTAAATAAGTGTTAGATATTAATATAATTCGTGAAAAATCACGGTAGAATGTCACGTGAAATTTTAAGTTCACACGTGATAAGAGAATCGACATTTTATGTTAAAAGACCGGACTATTGTATTAAAAGACTAACGTTTTAATATTCACACGTGATGTTCAGTAGTTGGACATGTACTTTAGAACGCACGTGCTTAACTTAAAAAGTCACGTGTGAATATTAAAATGCTGGTCTTTTAATACAATCGTCCAGTCTTTTAACATAAAATGCCGATTCTCTCATCACGTGTGAATTTAAAATTTCACGTGACATTCTACCGTGATTTTTCACATGTGATAAGAGAATCGGCGTTTTATATTAAAAGACTTACGGTTTAACATTAACACGTTCATTTCTAAGTTGGCTGCGTAAAGTTAATGACATAAATCACTTATTTGAAAATCGTAAATACTTTATTTTACTTAAATATATGACATAATATTTAATGAAAATCTCTTTTAAATCAATATTTAGTAATTGAAAATCAAAACCACCTAAATATTTTGATTGACGGTACTTCCACCTAATTGTAAGGTATATCTACAGAACTACCATTTATAAATGAGTCCATAAACAGTAGTTCTGTGCACCACTTCTTTATTTTAACAGTACTTCCATGAAATCCTTAAGAAATGCAGAAGTTAAATACTTCCCCTAGAATAGTGCATATTGTAATTGAAATTAAATACAATGACACATGGAAAATAATTGATTGAAAAAGGAGTGTTTTTAAATATTTAATTAAAATCAAATTATTTTTTAAAAAAATGCACCCTAATATTTAAGTTAAAAAATCCACCCTAAATTATTTTAATTAAACACTACATAATTAAAATCGAATTATTTTAAAAAAAATCCACCCTAATATTTAAGTTAAAAGAAAATCCACCCTAAATTATTTTAATTAAACACTATAATTAAAATCAAATTATTTTAAAAAAAATCCACAAACTTCTTTCAAATTTAATCACCATATTCATAATTAATGAATAATTAATTAATTTTCATAAGTTAATTAATATAACAATTCAAAATATACGCACCACGTGAGTGAACTTTTAAAATCAAGGGAGTGAGTGTGTATACGTCTTTTTAGGTGAAGAAATAGTGTTTTTAAATTTCACCTATACGAGAGAGAGTAATTTTTACGTTACGTAATTTTAATTGTTGATCTCACGATTGATTATAATCTACTTTTGTAGATGTCTACAGAATCGACTTCTATAGACACCTATAGAATCTGTATCCTCTCTCTCTCTATATATATATATTAATATTGTTAGAAACACTTGTAACTAAAAATTTTATAAGTACTTATCTTATGATTTGGATATATTAACTTAAAATTTATTAAGATATTGTATCTTAAAAAATTAAAAAAAAATATTTATTTCATATACAATAATTTTATGGTCAACAAATTTTAAGTTGATATATTTAAATTACAGGATAAACACATGCAAACATTTACCGATGAAATCGTGAAAAGAATATCTCAACTTGTTTTTTTAAGATATATCATAAAACAATTTCAATCATTTTCTTTATATATATATATATTACGTATCATGGACAAATTAAAATTTTTATAATTCAAAAATCAATGTCAAACGAGATGTATAGTCAAAGATTTTATTTGACAAAATCTACATGATTACGTGTTAATCTTGTGAACTGGAAGTTTATTTTTTTTAGGTGAACATAATTTTTAATATGAAAAAATCTTTTTTTTTATTTTTTCTTTAACAATTACAATGAATACTTTTAATTTTATTACCCGTTTGTTAAAATATATACTTACACGGTAAAAATTCTTACAAATTTTATTCCTAAATAATATGAAATTTTCAAAAAAATACCAGAACACGCGATTAAATGACGAAGATTTTTTCAGAGACAGTGAATTCAAATCTTAAAATTCAAACACGACAAATTTCGAAAGACAAAAACATGTCACGGGGAGAAGATCGAAGGGTGGAAAGAGGCCACAGACACAGTCCATCGACGGTTAGGATTGGCCCGTGATAATGTGGTTCCCATCAATCAAAGTCTTTAATTTTGTTTGAAAACTGTTCCTTGAATTTAATTTTTTATATATCGTTATCATCTTTTAAATTTTAATATATAAATTTTTATTATATTAATTATTATATAATTTTAACTTCATTTTTTTTCATCTGAAATTAGTCAAAACTCTTCTAAACGTACCTTCAACAATTAAAGTCATATTTTAGTGGTTAAAACAACTCTTGTAATAGAATTATCTCATTATAATAAAAAAGTGTCGTTTTCCAACTCTAATAATAATAATAATTTACGGATCAACATGGAAATGCGTGGTCCGATTTTTCCATTTTCCGTGCCTTTTTCTGAAAAAATAAATAAATTATTCATTTCCCGTTGCTTTCATCTGCCTCAACAAGTCACGACGTCACCGCGTTCGCGATTTATCGTGACTTTGTACGATTTGTTTTTTTAAAAAAAAATATTTACGGAATTATTAAAAAAAAATACATGTTAGAAGCAGCTTAGGGTTCAAGTATTCTCTCTCCTTTTTCGAAAAAAAAAATAGAAAAATAAAATTATGTTAATCGGTGTTTACTTTCTTAATGACGTTAATTACGATGCGCAGCTGGTGTTGATCACGCGATTATTACTTCCAGAACCGTACGGCCGGGATGGGTTGATTCCGGCACCGGCCGCCGGGTACGAACAAGACGTGCAGTTGCACATACGCTTTCCAAATTTTTCATGGTGAGCTCATCACATATTTGACAGATTAAATTTTAAACAAAAGGGGAGAGAGAGAGAGAAAGAGGAGAGAGAGAGAGAACGTGTGGTTTGGATTATTGAACACGTTAAAACTGGGATAAAAGTCACGCAAGTTGGTGCTTTTCCGCTGTATAAAGTTTTATTTTATTAGCTTAAGGTCACAGATCAAGACGAATAAGTACCCACGACCTCCGCCACCGTAGAACGCGGACATTTTCAAATTTGTCATCAACATGTGTAGATCACACCAACATATGAGGTAACGTTTAATAATCAGATATTTTAATTTTAAATATTGTAAAAATTTACAAATTAAATTTTATAATTAAATTTCACAATAAAAGTTACGTTTGAGAAGAATTTCTCAAACTCTAATATATAGACCGTATCGTACTAATTATTATATAATTTTAACTTTATTTATTTTACTACTCGTAATTTTAACTCTCAAAATTGGTTAAAATTCTTCTTAAATGTATTTAAAAATTTATACATAAAAATTTATACAATGATGATAAACCACGAGAATTGTGTATAGTAAATGGAACCATAGTCATATATTATTATTTCTTTATCGGTGAATGAAACATCTATTGTATAAACTTGTATATGAAAATTAGTGTGAAGTTAAAATTAAATTTAAAAAATCGTTACTAATTAAATAAAATCATTTGTTATTATTTCCTTATTTGTAAAGTTTGGATTTTTTAGAAAGATATAATTACATTAATACTAAAATATTAGATTCTATCTGACTTTTCATTTTTTTTTAAATAATATTTTAGAAAATTAAAACCACTCGTTTAATTTTCTTTAGCTCAATTTATTAATTTTTTTTAGCTGACTTGGTCAGAGTAATAATACCAGCAACTTCCGTCAAAGTTCTGAAGTTTGACCAAAGTAAACCACATCACAGTCAAACATGAACTTCCATGAAATTGCCGAAACTTGAGAGATATATCTAACTTGAAATTAATTACGATTAGGAGTTGTATTAGGAGGTGAAGTTGCTTAAATACCCTCGTTTGTTTAAATTTAATGAAAAATTTGTATTTTGGAAATAATGAAAAATAATAAAAAATGATAAAAAATTTAACTTATTATTTTTTACTATTTTACTTCTTCTTTTTTCAAAAACACACATTCTGAATGATTATTTTGAGTTGGGAACAAAGTAATAACACAACGACGAATCGTCCAGTCTGCTCTGAAGTAGAATCAAAGCAGGAAAATGTTGTGATTATAAAAGATTGACGCAAGATTAAGGTATAAGCTGTGGGGATTTCAAATGAAAACAGCAGGTTAAAATGGTGGAGTGCTTCCAACAAAAAGTGTTTGACTGCAGCGCAAAGGTGGGGAGTATTATATATCCGCGTCCATGTGAGGTTTGGGTCGTCACAGGGCAATATTATCTTGCATTCGCAAGAAAATAATCTTTCCTTTTTAGCTTCATCTAAGAGACTAAGAATGAAATTTATAAAAAAATTTATTACATAAAATATATTTTTTAATAAATAATATAATAAAAATAAAGAATTTTACTGTAACTATTAAAAAGAGAAATAAAAAAATTTTCTTATCTCAAAAATTATATTGACTTAAAAAAAACGTGAACTTCAAGCTCACCTAATTATATTGGATTTATCAAACAAAATCTTTGATGATTGATGAAGAGAAAAATAGATATACGTGGTATCTTATTAAAATCAATTGACTAATAAAAAAAACCTTATCTTAATTTCACTTATTTATTTTAATATTTTTTCTCAACAGATTTTCGTACTCGTAAATTCCTTATTAAAGTATCTTGTAAACATCTTATATATAACATACGTAGATTAATTTTGATAACGTATAAACTTTATTTTATTAAAATCAATCAATTAGTAAAAAATTACAAATAATATAAAAGAGAGAGATAATTCTAGTAATTTTTAATTTTAAATTATTTTCTCATATATATATATAAGGTAGAAAAAGATCCAAGAAGGATTTAAGAAACAATAAAAGAAAAATTCAATGAAGCAACGATACATTACAAAAATTATAATAAGAACATCTACGACTTTTTGATTACAAAGAAAAAGAGATCATCACTGTGACTAACAAACATAATATTTCGTAAATACGAATTCAAGAATACTAACTGAGCGATAAAAGTTACAATGTATACGATTAAAGTTACGTTGATTAGATAAATTATTAAAAATTTAAATTATCTAAATTTAATTTAAATTACTGAATTAAGATATCACTATAAAAATAATTTTAATGATATCAAACATTTTTTCATATGAAAATTATAATTTCAATGTAAATATGCTCAATCAATGTCTGTACCAGTGCCTTAGGCCGTGGTGTTTGCCTTGCACGTCCCCTGCCTCTTGCTCCTCGCCAATACAATAATCGCAGAGAACTGGACAAACTTGGGGCTGCCCGGATTATATTAATCAACCAGTGGTAGCAACGTTTTGAACTGTAGAAACCCAATTCAGTCGCCAATCACCGTTGCAGCATCGCAGTCACCGTCTTCTCCACTCTCTCTCTCTCTCTCTCTCTCTCTCTCTCTCTCTCTCTCTCTCCTTCTGCAACCGATTTTATTCATCAGCTAAAGAAGAAGAAGAAGAAGAGAGGTGGAGGAGGAGGAGGAGGAGACCGGTGAATTGGGTACAAAAAGGATTCTGACTCGGAGGGCATTTGCCATGGACCCGGAATTCGAGAACAAAGTGATTGGCGCGCCCAGCAGTAGCAGCGGCGGCGGCGGCGGTGAGCAGGAAGAGGAAAAGGACGCCGTTCTGCCGCTCAAGGCGAAGACGCTGTCCAAGGCGAGCTCCTCTTCTTCAGCGAAGAAAAGGTTCGTCTTTTAATCTGGGAAGCAAGGGAGGTGTGAGTTGCTTTGTGTGCGGTGTGTGTTCTGATTGCCGTGGCCCTAATTTGTTGCAGTGGAGGGAGGAGATCGGTGCAGAAACGAGTGGTGACGGTGCCCATCGCCGGCGTAGACGCGTCGCGGCCAAAGGGAGCCGGAGAGGGTGCGCCGCCTTCTGATTCGTGGGCTTGGAGGAAGTACGGGCAGAAACCAATTAAGGGCTCGCCGTATCCGAGGTTGAAATCTTCGTCTCCCTTGCTCGATTCTCACCTCCACCTCCAAACATAAGGAAAAAAGGGCTGGTCTTTCTCGTTCTGCATTCTGGGTTTGCTGAAAACATCACTTCCTTCTGTCCAGAAATTTCTAAATTTTGCGAAAGATCGTACCTTTATTGTTCCAAGTTTCTGAGCCTTCCAAAATTTTGTGAAAGATCGTTACTTTTTTTGTTTTTCTTTGGACTTGGGATTCTGATTCTGCGGAAGAGGACAAAGGAGATCAGAGAGATAGCAGGCCTGCACCACAACTGTACTAGATTTTGGGTCTTTTCCTGCAACAGAGCCTAAAAAAAATTTACTTTAGAAAAATGCGTCTTTTCAACTAAGATCTTCGGAAAAAGGTATATCCATATAAAATTTATCCCGCCGCCATGATTGGAGATGACGGAATGCTTTCTTTCCCAAAAGGTTAAGCGCCCGATAAACAAAGAATAAAAAGCAGGAATTTTTCGCTTTTTCTGCTGCAGTTTTGTTTCGCAACTGTTTTGGCAAAAAATGATGCTAAAGATGGCCTCTTTTGCGGTCACAGATTTTTGGGTGGGAAGTACTGAAGTAGATCGGCAAAGAAGTGTAAAAAAAATCTCACCTTTTTCTGAAAAAAGTTGTGTTGTTTCTGTGGAACAGAGGGTACTACAGATGCAGCAGCTCCAAAGGTTGTCCGGCGAGGAAGCAAGTGGAACGAAGCCGTGCAGATCCAACGATGCTGGTCGTCACCTATGCCTCCGACCACAACCACCCTTGGCCGCTCCCCAAGAACAACCACCACCACCACCACAACAACAATTCCCAAAGCCCAGCCGCCGCTCCTTCCCTCACCACGCAGTCCCCACCAGTCGTGGAACAAGAGCAGGAAGAAAGGCCAGCATCACCGGCGGCCACAGCAATCGCCCCCACAACCATCACGACCACCACCAATACCAGCAGCTCCTCTCCGGAAGAAGCCCCCACCTTCTCTGCTAACCTTGGCATTGTCGAGGACTGCTCGCCGATGATGTCGATGGGCGATGAACTCTTCTGGCCACCCTACATATCGGAGGCCTCCCTCCCCTCCGTCAAGATGATGCTTCCCGTCTCCTACGATGACGTCAGCAAAGAACTCTTCTCCGCTGCCGAAAGCGTTGGCAATGCCGGCGGCGGTAGCGGCGGAGACGAAGAGGAGTCGTTGTTCGCCGGGCTCGGGGAGTTGCCGGAGTGGTCGTCGATGGTTTTCCGACGTGGTTTCTCTGTTGGTGCAGCTTAAAATACCACACACACACACACACACACGCCGCATGTGCAACTCCGCCTCCACCGCAGTCAAAATTTGTTTTTTCAGTTTTATTTATTTTTTTATAGTCACATCCATCATCGATCGAAGAGAACGCCGGCGAACGTCAGGTCGCCGGCGGCGGCAGATTTCTCTCTCTCTTTTCTTTCTTTTCTCGAGAGATAGCGTCTGTGGAGGCGTTCAGCGTTCTTCTCCCTCCCGCCACCATTTTCCACTTTCAAGGTTTCATACACACTGCTGTTTTGGTTTCGATTCATGTTCTTCGGGTCCATCTGATGCGTCTGTAGCTGTAAATACTAGAGGTTTGGGTTTGAGATTTAAAAATATTGATGAGCTTTTCTACTGTTTCAGGTAAAAACACTAATCAGAAATCATGGATGTGCTTGTTTGTTTGTACAAGCACTTAATTTTTTCAAAGTGATTCTATAACTATTTAATTTAATAATTAAAAATATATCAATATTAATTTTTATTATCTCTTTCTTTTCTCTTAAATCGTTTCATCTCTTTCCTCTGTTCTAAATTAAAACATCAAAATTATCAAACTATTTCATTTAAGTTTAAGTTGAGAGAGTAAAAATTTAAAAAAATTGATTTTAGTACGACACTTATGGAATTAATTTTTTATAGATGTTACTAAAGAATTGAAATTCAAGATTGAAATAAATGTGCTAAATTTTCAAACGGTAACAATTCCTTGGTATCAACTCATCAATTTCGTTCATTTTTCCTAGATTAGGAGTTGCTTTTCAACAATCATTTTATATTTTGCATAGAAAAAACTCTTAATGTTATTATTATTATATAAATTTTAATGTATAAATTTTTATCATTCAAATTATTATGTAATTTTAACTTTGTTCACGAAACTAACTTCAGTTTCAACTTTATCTAACTTCTAGAATTGAATTTATTGAAATTATATAGTAATTTAAGTAATAGAAATTTATATATTAAAATTTATATAAAATAATAATGATATTAGAAATTTGTATAATGCTAATGCATTGAACCAAGCCCGGCATTAAATGCCCTTTTCCTTTTTTTAATAAATAATTGTCATTTTTCATTCAATTGTTTTTAGAAGGTTCAGTAGTTAACTTCTCATGTACTTTTCCATAGACAAATTAATAAAGAGTGATTTCTTCTTATTCGTAATTCAATTCTTCTGATAATCTGATTATTGATTTGATTATAATAGTATTTTTAATTTAAATTTAAAATATCTTTTATAATATAAAAATATTTTTAAAAATAAAATATCATCGGTAACAACAAACAACTCCTCAAACGTTAACTGCATTACTTTTTTTAAAAAAAAACAAATCTTTAAAGGGTAATACTAGATCTTTATAAAAATCTTTATTTCAACAAAAAAATATAACTCTTAAATTACAACTCCTTTTTTTCAACACTACTCATTCAAATAATTATTACAATATAACTTTAAAAATTAAAAACTGTATTTTAAAATTAAAACAAACACACCCATTTAAAATTCGGATGCAATGAAAGATGGGTTTCAGCAGTTGAATCTGTGGGAGAGTTATGTTGTTTCCATCTGATTCATCCATCCACGGCAAACAAATATAAATCAAAAAATCAAAGTACTGAATAAAAAAAGAACCCTAATCTCTTCAGAGAAAATGCAATAAAGACCATTAATTAACATGACTCTTGTAAGTACCATTAAAATCTGCATCACAACTTCCAAGCTTCGGTAGGAGGAACAGGATTCATCGTAGATGAACAATGAAGACATTCCCCGTAGCACAGGACAGCAAACAATATCCAGTTATCCACACTTCTTAAAATATAGATGTACAGATTGGGGAAAAAAAAAAGTTGGGGCAGCACAAAAGTAAGATTTTGTGGGATTAGGAAAGTTTCAAATAAATGCATCTTAAAAGTGTGTTTAAGGAAAGTTTTAACTAATTCCAGGAGTTAGGTAAAGTTAAAATTGAAATTAGTTTTATAAATCAAGTTAGAATTATATAATAATTAAGGTGATAGAAATTTATACAATAATAATAATGTTAAAAATATTTTTAAAAGTTGATTGAGCCAACCTCAAAGGAGGCCTAAGTTTCTTTTAGAAATGGGAAGGCATTTGTTGATATAAGATTGTATTTATTTGAAATTACTTTAATTTTAAGAATGATTTAAAATAATTTAAATTTAAAGTTAAATAAATGCATATACTACATCTCTATTGATAGTGTAGTTACACTTTTTCAAATCACTTTTTTCAATAATTTCAAAAGCAACTCATAAGTCATTCTTAAGGGGTTTGTGTCACATTAAAAATTAGCTAGGAAACTAAAAAAATATTTCAGCATTTGTGTCATTTTAAAAATTTGTAAAATTTTTCAAAATGTTAAAAGATATAAATCTCTCGTTTCCTAGCATTTCTAACGACATCATCTTATTTGTGCAAATATGAGAAATAAAAAAGGAAAAAGAAAATTAGAAAATAGAAAATTTGTAGTGTATGTCGTGAAAATTTTAAAAATTAATTTTAAAAAATTTATAAATATTTTATTTTTAAATATTTTAAATATAATTTCATATTTTTTACGTAACCACAAGTTTAACAATTACAGAGAGGTTATACAATATGCATGAAGTTAGAAGAGTATGTCACGATGAAATTTTCGTCAACTGTAAAAAAATTTCTAACTCTGGGAAATAACAGAAAAAATCTATATGAAAAAAATTAAATTTCAAAAACTTTTTTAAAAATTTCATTTCTATGATTTCCAAGAAACAAAAAGTTCTGGTAGTATTTGTAGTTTAAACAGACTAACAAGAGTGTGTTTGAAAATAATTTTTTTCAAAAGTTGGATAGAATTAAAGTTAGAGTTATTTTTTAAATAAAGTTAAAATTGTATAATAGTTTAGATTATAAAAATTTATATATTAAAATCTATATAATAATAGTAATATTAATTTTAAAATGGTAAAAACAAATGTAAGGAACACTTTTTTTCTTTACTTTCAACTTTTAAAAGTAAAATAAGTGATTTTTAAGAAAATAATTTTAAGATAAAATAAAGAAAAAAAATAATTTTATAATAAAATAAATAAATAAATAAAAATGTATGTTACCGTGAAGTCACGAGTAGTTAAAAAAGTTAAAAGTAAGGAAGAAAAAGTCTAATGTCAATTTTAGAATGTCGATGGTCTGCTGGCTCAGTCCCTCCCGTTAATGCTCTGCTTTTGATTCCCCACTGTGTGCGGTGGCCCCATGCCCTGCAAATTCCATCCATGATTTCATAGCCCGATCCATTCCATTATCGCATCCCCTTCTCACATTCTACAAATCTCATGGCATCATCTCACCCATCCCCCCAGATGCCCCCCATCAACATTCCGCCCCAATGGCCATCCCTGTAGCGGCGGCGGCGCCGACGGACCAAGGAGGGTGCTCCACCGTCTCGGTCCAGCACGTCCCCGGGACGGTGTCGGAGATGCTCCTCGTCAAGTTCCCCGACACGTCGGAATTCGACTTCGACTACGAGAAGAGCCGCCTCTGGTCCCCGCCGCTGCCGGTGCCGCGACCAAGGAAGAACGAGTTCGTCTTCGAGGCCGGAGGTAAGCGCCGGCGACATCCATGGAAGCCCAAGAGGACAAGAGTTCACCTTCATGTTCGTTTGCCCCATTTTATGACCTCGTACTCCTCCATCTCTAAAACTGGAACGTACCTTTTAATTTCCTCCTCTTTTCCTTCAACAGGTTTATATTTTATCTTTTTTTTCTTTAACAGGTGTTTTGGTGCTTGTCAAGCATGAAGCTGCTGCAAGAACACAAGCAAGATCTGATTTGGAATTTTCAGCCTCTGTTTGATAATCCTTATTTTAATGTGATGTATGAAAATAAACTTCTATTTTTAGATTTTTTTTTAAATACAGTTTTTTTCCCATTCAACATTTTTCTTTTAAATTGCCACTTTATTTAGCTAATGTATGTAGATAAATTGGCATGTACTTATATATTTGATCATTAGTTGAAATAAACGTTTCCTAGATGCTTAACATGACTTCTCTTTTTTCAAGCTTATTGCATATCTGATATACATACATACATACATATTTCTATAGTTAATAGACAGTGGCATCTTGCTGGCTGGTTATCCAATTCTCTAATGGTTGCTCTGGTTCTTATCTGTCATCATTGTGCTCTGTTTCTTATTCTCTAATGGTAGCATCTTGTGTAGACAGCTGCACCCATTAGAGAATTGGATAACCAGCTAGATGCTACTGTCCTTTACTTTTGCTAGAAAAGAAAATGTCAAAGGATTTTGAATTATGGAATGGATTCTCAGAAGCTTGATGTTGTTAATCCAAAGGTGATGATGAATGGAGTCAAAAGAACGGCTTAAGTTGTTGCCATACATTTGTAGTGGTAAATGAAATGTCTCAGCTTGATGTACTACCACTTTGCTGTATACATTTAATTTAATTTTGAATTTTTTTCTGTTATTAGCCTGGAATTTATTCAAGTGGTAAGTTTATTTGATAATGTTAGTATTTTTGTAGAAGAACTTGTCCTTATGATAGAGTAAATAATCAATATGTTATCTTCATAATGAATTAATAACTCAAAAATTCACACAACTCAGCTCCTTTTCTCTCTTCAATTAATTTTTCGTTTATTTCTATATAAAATTCTTTAGTATAGTTGATTTTTAAATTCTTTATAAGTAAGAAATTTTAGTTTTGCACTCAAACAAAAAAAAAACCATTATAAAAAATTTTAATAGTCTTTAAGGTTTTGTTTATTTCAATTCCATTTATTGTAGAGTCTAACTTTGAAAATTGTAGATAGTTGGAGAGGAAAGCAAAGAAACAAACGAAGTTAAACTTTACAATAAGTTGTATAGTGAAAATTTGTATATAAAGACTTGTGCGGTTGATAATGATGTATAAAAATTTATGCAAAGGTGAAGCACTCCCTTTTGAAGTCAAAACAAATGAAACCTAAATAATCCAAAGTCTTACTGAAAAAATGATGACTAAGAAAATGATGTCCCATATCACTTTCAAAAATATTCGCATTTCTCCTATACAATTTGAGAAAGGCATTTAATGTGGAAATAATGTAGCTTATCTGGTAGAAATACTATGGAAAATTATGAAGAAGAGGGATTCAGAACTTGTTGATTGCTGAACTTTGAACTTCTCTAAAGAAATGCAATCCCAAATTAACTAATGAGTCTCTGGAATTATCATTAGATATATTATTAAATAGTTACTTGAGTATATAAGTTAGATGGATATCCATATATGAATCGATTTTTGTTCATTTTTTCCCATGTCAATATGGTAATTGATGGTGCCTTTGTTTCTTCTCCTCTTCCATCAAGGAGGGCATTTATTCATTGTTCTACAAGATGGGAACAAGGAAGAATACAGAGAGATGCAAAGTTCTCTCTTTTCTCAAGCTCTCATCTTCAACCCTTTCCTTTCCACTCATCTTTTCATAAATGCTAGGATTCTGTTTCACTATCATGGCCAACAACAAGCATCAAAGAATATAAGAACCCAAAGCAAAGGAATGTGGATGAGTGAGAAAGAGAAATGGTATAATGACACAAAGGAGCATAAAAATGGACTCCATCAGCTTAGTTCACTCAAACCACCGCAAGCTTCTTGTCCTGGCTGTAACTGAGTAGCGGAGAATGGGCAGCAGAGGCAATGGCCTTGGCCTTACTGCTCCAGCAAGTTGGTCGTATGGAAATGGGCATGGATCATCTTCTCCTGATTATGAAGATCGCTGGAGAAGTAGACACACCACAGTCCCCATGCCACTTCCTTACCGAACAGTAAGATCAAACCAAGCTTTGTTACACAATCGGTTAGGAGTTTTGATAAAAGAGGTGCTGCTTGTTCTATGCTTACCAAATATGTTGGAGAAAAACCAATAAAAGAGGAGCATGATCTATGTATATTCTAGTGTTGGAGAAAAACCAACCATCTTTGTTTGTCTCTTTATCATGAATTCAGATTATTGCATTCATGGTAGTCAGAAATCTGAAGGTTTCAGTCACCAACTGCCTACTAGCAGGAATCAGTGATAGGCTGTTTCTTCCAAAATCTTGTGCATCAAACAGTCGCCAATGGTATTGAATCCATTTCTTATCAGAAAACCTGTGTCCTATGCTTCTTGAAAATTTCAGGCACATGACGATTCTCCATGGGGACTGTTCGAG
The DNA here is from genome assembly GCA_024699675.1 of Amphibolis antarctica. Classification (NCBI taxonomy): domain Eukaryota; kingdom Viridiplantae; phylum Streptophyta; class Magnoliopsida; order Alismatales; family Cymodoceaceae; genus Amphibolis; species Amphibolis antarctica. The sequence continues at coordinate 15,007 of JAMKPZ010000116.1, forward strand.
GAAAGAGTGAGGACAGGACCATTCAGCCTACACCAGTACTGTAGTAGTCCTTTTTGCTTACCAACGTGAATGCAGGAACATGTTTCAATTTCTAACCTCAACTGTTTGTGATCCAATTTGCCATGGCAGCTTCCCATCACAACCATACTCTCCCATACGAATCCTTGTGCTTGGCAGAGACGACATGGAAGTAGCAAGTCCAGGGTTGAGGCAGTTCGTCAGGAGCTACTCCCCGACAAGAATCAGAGGGGAGTGGCAACTTGGACTGGTGCCTCCTGAACCAGACGTCCCTGGTCTGACAGAAGAAGAGTTCAACAGGGCCATGAAGAATCTGAAGAAGCAGGTGTACAGCCCAACTCAGCCAAGGAAGAGGTCATGGAGGAGAGGCCTCTTCAGCAACAGGAACAGCGGCAATGATGCAGCAGCGGAAGTGAATGAATCGAACAAGGACTGTGCCATCTGCTTGGAGGCGTTTGTGCCAAACGACCAAGTGCTGGTTACACCATGCAACCACGTGTTCCACAACAACTGCCTTGTCCCATGGGTGAAGAGCCATGGCCAATGCCCTGTTTGCAGGAACATGCTGTGTGAGAGGAGGAGAGAGCTTTCCATCACCGATGGAAGTGGAGTGAGTGATGATGATCGGTTGGCAATGGAAGTGGCCTTCCTCGTAAGAGCCATGGAGGAAGCATTCAACCATGTCAACCTTTCTCACTGAAACGAAGGTCAAATAATTTCCTTTCCCAGCTGTTTTGGTCTTTACTTACAACGTGTACTGCATATGGCACTCACAGTTTGACTTTTTGAGTCTTTACGATAACAAAGAAGAGAAAAATCTCTATGCATTTTAACATATAAATTTTTATCATTTAAATTATCATACAATTTTAACTTACATTGAAGGCCAACGGATGGCGTTTTCTGCTCTCCCTCTTCGACGGTCACGATCTTGCATTCCCAAGTCGTACCATGAAAAAGCATGGCCTGCAAGCTCCAACTCCTCCCTTCCCTGGGTAAACTGATTCTTCAATGTATTGTCCCGATTCACGCAAACCAGGGGCGGGTCAAATGTCTTCGATGGTGACGGGGTTGATTTCTGTGGCCTCGTCATGATCAAAACGCAATTAGCTTTCAAATACGCGTGCATTTGGAAGTAAAGTTTTGTTTGATAAAGTTTGCAGAAATTTTTATTTATAAAATATATATTTTATCAAATAATATAATGAAAGTAAAAAAAATTATTATAATTGTTAAAGGAGAATATAAAAAGAGTTTTTTTTTAACGAGAATCATGTTAACTTAAAAAAACATAAGTTTCTTAACTCACCTGACATTTATAGTTTTACTGAACAAAGTCATTTCGTTGTATTATTGTATAAATTTTTATAGATAAATTTTTTTTTATAATTTACCATACATACAATTTCAACATCGTTTATAAAACTACTTTTAACTCTAATTTTTTACAATTATTGAAGTTAGAAAGACATCGTTACAAATAAAATAACTTCATTTGATTTTAACTTTTTTCAACCTCTAAAATCACTCTCAACATCATTATTACCGTACAAATTTAAACGTATAAATTTTTATCATTCAAACTACTATACAATTCTAATTCTATATACCAAACTAATTATAACTTTAATTCTACGTAACTTTTAAAATTAAAAAAAGTTATTTCCAGAGACATCCTACGTGTGCTTTTCATCTCATTTTCTTAACTCGCACTTATTTGAATAAGCGGCGCCGTATTGAAATCTGGGAGTTTAAGATATCAAATTGATTTTTTCATGAAAAGGTATTGGTCAGTGGGGTGGAATATTTTGCTCCTCTTCCTTCGCGTTGAAGCTACGGTTTGAACATGAACCGTGAAAGGAATATATATATATATATATTATAAAAGATGTGACACGACGTTGACTTTAATTAGGTAACGCAAATCCACAGATTCCAGATTATTATGTAAAATTTATTTGTATATTTCCATTCAATCTTAATCTTACTACAACTGGAATTGCAATTGTGTTTGACCATATAAACATTTTTCCTATACAAATTAGTTAAATATGTTAAAATTTTATTTTAAAATTAATTGATTACGAGTAAAAAAGTTCTTTATCTTTTAAGTTTAATATTTTTTTTACGTTTATCAATGTAAAAGTATATATTCTAATAAAACATACTTTTTTTAAAATCAGCAATTAAAAATGAGTTTGATTGTTACAGCAGATTGTTAGTTATATGAATCGTGGATTCTTCTTTTATGGTCTTGGTCCGAAAAAGCGACTCTCAATCTTTCAAAGCTTCTGCACCAACCGTATGGCGTGATATATTAAAAATTTCAAAAGAATACGTGGATTTCATTTTATTTAAATCAATTTATTAGTAGAAAAAAAAATTATAAATGATATAAGAATTTTAATTTTATTTATTAGTTTTGATGTAATACTATTTTACGTTACAATAAAATGATAAGATTACGGTACAACATGCTCTTGCGCTACAGTATAAACTAAACTTCTCCTATGGGTATCGTATCAATATGACGCATATTTTTCTACGGTTTCCTACCCAAGACAGACATGAATGAAAGAATGGAGTGTCGCCAAGGTGTTTGAAGAAAAGCGCACGAGCAGTGTGCTAGAGAACAGGCACGGACACGGATACTGGAATCGAGACCGGCACGTCGCTGCCGTCGCTGCCGTCGTGGTTCGTGCTCTGCCTCGACGCGCGACTTCTCACCAAAGCGTACTGCAAGGCCAGCCCTCCTAATGGAGCGGAGCTCGACGCTTCGTATCTCTGGAACATCCTCACAAGCGACGCCGCCTTTCTCTTGGCACGCTTTGTCCCGGTGAAGAACAGCATGTGAAGCAGACCACACATCGCCGGTGCACCGGCGACCTTTGCAGTCACGGCGGCTCCACCGCTTCGGCACATCTCGACCAGAGCCGCCACGGCATTCTCCTTCGATTTTGGGCTGCCCCGCTTCATTAGTCCGACCAATCTGGAGACCGCGCTCTCCTCCATGGCAATGGCCTCCGACGCAGACCGTCCCCTGACGAGCAATGCCAACGCCCTGGACGCCTCCTCGGCCACCTCCTCCGTGCCCAATGCTTCGGCCAGTGCTGAAGCCACCCCTGATTCTACCATTCTCTTGCGATTCTCCGAACAGGTTGATAAATTGTACAGTCCCATCACTGCGTCCTTCTTCCCCCTTAGGCTTCCGTCCCTCAACAGTCCGGCCAATGACTCCACCGCGCCTTCCTCTTCCGTTATCCGCTTCTTGTACTCATGCACCACCGACAGGCTGAACAGAGCAGCCGCCGCATTCTCCCTGGCTTCCTCCGTCAACCCATGTCTTAGGACATCCACAATTGATGTCAAGCAACCTTCCTCCTCCACAATTCGCCTCTTGTTTGCTTCAAGTATGGACAGGTTGAGTATCGCCGTCACGGAATTCTCCTGCGCCGAAGGAACAGATGAGGAGAGCAGTCGTCGCAGGAGAGGGATCGCCCCGGCCTCTGCAATGAAAGAACTGTTCTGCTTCCAAGTTTTAGCAAGCAAGCGCAGCTCGCGCACGGCCACCACCTTGCAATCCTCGGACCCAATTCGCAGCTGCCGGATCAAAAGGTCTGCAGTAGCTTTGTTTGCGCCCAACGCAGCTTTACTCACAATCGCACCGGCGACACTCGCCGCCGACCGATTGAAATTCTCCGACGGCTCATAGGACACGCCATGGGTAGCGCACCACAGGGCGATCGAGCTTTGAAGCGCGAGGTTAGGCACCAGGTCGACGTTGGTAAGCGTCAGGCCGGAGTTGGGACAGGTGTTGCCCCCTTCCTCCAGCCATCGGACGATCGAAGCTCGCTCATATGTCTGCCCGGTCGGCACAATCACAGGATCACTCATCAAATCCAGCGAAATCGGGCAGTAGAATTCCTTCGGCGCCACCGGAAAGCTCTCTCCGATGCCCTGCCACGCCGTTGACTTGATCTGATTGCTGCAAGATTCGATTTTTCTACCACCAAATCCAAACAGCAAGAACTTGCAATAACGAGTGAGGGCGATGGCACCGCGGAGCGCCACCAAATCCACATTCTCCTCCTGCCCACAAATTTTCTCTTCAAGGAACTCGATCTCCATATTGCATGCGTCCGCATTCCGAATCCCCAATTCATGGATGAACGTTGCCCGGAGCTTGGCCTCGTTTGGCAGCCGCTCGTTTTCGAAATCGTCGAGAAAAGAATGAATCTTTAATCGGAGTTTCTCGTCCCTGGGGTCGACGTACTGCTTTGACCTCCTGCTCTGCTTCCCCAGTAGCTCAGATTGCTCCCTGACATCCGTTGATACAGAGAATTCATCGAAAGGGAGGATGTCGATAAGTGTGGAAATCTCTATTGTGAGTTCATGGAAATAGCTAGAAATCTGATAGTTATGGAGCAGAAGCCACAGATTGCTGGAATCATTGCAGTAATCCAGAAGAATCTTACACCGATAGATGACAATGTACAGTTCCTTGAAACAGAGGTTGGCGACGGAAGAGAATTGGGAATTGGAGGAAACAGGAGGAGACCGCTCTCTGGAAATAAACTCGAAGAAGGACAGCAAAAACTCCACCTTTCCAGCCAAAGATCTGATGTTCTTCTTCTGAAAAGGACTTGATGGGTTCACGGCGGACACCACATCGGAGGCGATGCGTTCCACGCCTCGGATGAGCCCAAGGCCGTCAAGATTAACCGGAACAAAGAACGCAACCGCCGAGGGCAACCTCCTCCGCGGAATTGAGCACACAACAGATACAGAACCCATAGGAACCAATCGACGAAATCACACCTTACCCAACAATTTCATGACCGGAAGGAGGAGGAGGAGGAGGAGGAGAAGAAGAAAGACGGAATCATTCCGGTGGGTTTGAAATTGAAATATATCTGGGTTTCGGAGGAAACACGGATCTTGCCGGGTGGACAACAGATAGGAAACGTGTTTCAGTGTTTAGCTTGTGGGTTTGTATCAAAATCGAAGTTTCAACACCTCAACCCGTCGCTCTTAAATAGAAACAAGGAGGAAGAAGAGGGAAAATTTGAAAGCAAAGACGTCATAAGAGGGACCAAGATACCGTGAAGGAATGGCTACATGGTAGCAGAAACAGAGGCGCCAAGACATTCATCGCTTGGCCACGTCTTTGCGTGTGGGAGGAAGGGGGGAGGAAGCTGCTGCATCGTCGACAGATCCAAAGGACAAGAACAAGAACAAGACTGTGATTTGAAGAAGGCAAGGAAGCAAGCAAATTGCCTTTGACCAGAGAATTATTTTATTTCTTTTTTTTATTTATCAATTTTTATATTTGAATAAATATATAATTACCATAAATTACTTTCACTGAATATACAATGCAATACTTGTCCGCCAAAAAAAATTTCAAAAAAGGGAAAAAATTAAATATAATTCTTGGAAAAGAATCTTCCACGGTGAGATTTCTGAACTCTGGACGCAACCACAGGTGAAGTGTATAAAGCGTTGGTTTGATGTATAAATTTCGTTTGTTTTCGAATTACGTTGTCATCGAGCTTATTTTTAATATTATTATTATTATATAAATTTAAATATATACATTTTTTATCTAAATTATAATGTAATTTTAACTTTATTTACAAAATTAACGATAATTTTAATTTTATCTAACTTTCCGAAAAAAAAATTTCACTTCATAATTTATTATACATCTTGTGACCGTTTGATTAGTTCATTGTATATTACTACGTAAATATGACCCAAAAAAACTTGATATAAAAATAATTTTCCTTGGAAAATAAGTGTGAAAATCTGTTTATATACGTAGAATTCAAAAAAATGAATTGACGATGTTATTTTTTAACATAATTTTTTTATATAAAAAAAGAAAACAGTATTTTTTTCGAATTTTATTTTTAAAAATAGTTGAGAAAAATGACAGAAAAAGGCCCACGCTTCAAAGGACCCTCAGATTATTCTTCTCCACACTTCAAAGCGGGAAAAATATTGAATGGAATTTGCAGGCCAGGCGCGTATTACTTTTATTATTATTTATTATTTGAAAATAGTACCCAATGCGTGTCTCATTAACAACCAATTGAATAAGTGCCAAATGAGCTGTTGAGCACTCGTTGATTTTTTTAAATTTTAGAATAAACTACGCGTGAATGTATTTATTAAAATAAGTCAAGCCAAAAAAAAAATCATAAATCAAACCTGTTAAATCACTACGTTTAATTCAACAACATCGTCTTTGAAAACCACGATTTGTAGATTTTTCGTTTTTTGCGAGAGTTTGTTTTTTTATATTTCGCTAAAAATAAAGTAAAAAAATTAATCCACGTCTGCTTTACGTAAATTTTTTTAAAAAATTATAATTAGTTGAGATCATTTAAATATTTTTAACCATTAAAATATATGATAACTTCACGTAAATGTTACGTAAAAAGGCATACGACGTAACGACGGTTAAGTTGAAATCTCAACCATTCATTATTTATTGACATTCACGAGCGATTGTAAGATTTTTTTTACATTTTTTAATTTTTATAATAAAAAAATTACGTTAAAAAAATATAACGATTGAAATTAAACTTTTGACAATTACGTTCGCAAAAAATTTTAAATGATATTTATTTATAAACTTATACTTTTTTTTTTTTATTCATTAAATAACTTTAACATTACCTTCTCGATCAATATACGTGTAGGGTTTTACCACCGCCGACTACGGACGGTCGGTGACGAAGGTCACGTGTGTGATGCGTGTGGACGGCAGGTCGAACACGTGAACAGCGTGTCGTCGTCTGTGCGTGGACGGTGGCGTCGTGCGTCCAGTAATATAGCTTTAAATTAGTGGTGTCAATTAATCGTATTTAATTGGATGAGTATGGTACGTTTCGACAGATATTTTTAGGCTGTATTTTAATATTTTCATATTGATATAATATAAAAATAATTTTATAATTTTTTATATTTTTTTATTTTTAATATACTTTATTTAATTGTATATTTTATATATATATATATATTGTTTGAGGATAGAATTTACAGAATATTTTACTACGTGAAACGTATTTATTAACTAAACATGTAATATTTTCCTTAATTTCTCTTCTTCTTCTTTTTCACATTCTTCTCTTTTTTTCTTTCATCGAAAAAAAAATAGAGCAATCAACTAACAGATACTAAGGTAGCAATGTCTTAAAAGTTCGAAAAAATAAGTTTAACAGTTTTCAACTCAATGAGCATAAATAAACTCCTCTTTGAGGGAGTAAAAATTAAACTGAGTTTAAATAATGTACCTCAAAGTAAAAAATAATAATATTTGTTTATATTATTCATAAAATTACTTCAATATACTATAGGAATTAAGAATACGTGTAAATAAACACACCTTACGATGTAAAGATTACTCCAACCTACTATTTGAATCATTTATTATGTATAAATACTAGAAAACCTGAAAATTAATTTATATTAATTCTAAATGTACGAATAAATGACCTTTCAAGTGTCAAATCACCTCACGATCATAATTAAATAAAAAAATTAAAAAGCTTCATTGTCAACATCTACGCATGCATTAAGTGATAAACAATGTTAGGAATCTAATAAATATCGATAAGGGGAATGGTCACATGGGTGCGGGGTTGTACAGGGGGATGGTCGTCGAGTCGTGGGTCCGACGGGAGGAACGATCATAGGGTTGTAGGGCCGGTGGGGGAAATGGTCGCCAAGTCCGAGGGGGTGTGGAACGATCATCAGGTTATGGCGTCGATCTCGGGAAGAAGAGTCGAAGAGGAAGAGGGCAACGATTGGCCGACGTGCAACGGTTAGATCCTCGGGATCGACATGCAACAAGCGATCGACACGCAACAGGCAGTTAACTTCCATGCAACGGGTGACTAGCTTCTTTGTGCAGGTGGGGGGTGGGGGAATTAAGAAATTTTGTGTATAAATTAGGAGAGTTGAGTCAAATTTTTTTTCACCCAACTCCTTCGATCTCAAATCTTAATTTTTCAAATTTTCTCACTTAATTCACATTTCACAAATCACAAATAATGGCCAACTATTAAGATTAAAGTTCTGAATGCTATAAATATCATCAACAAGACTTTTTCGAAACTAAAGTAACACCATCAATGAAGACTACTGGAGCTTTAACTTCAACTGTGCCGCTAAGGAAATTTTGAAAGAGAACTTCCATTTAGTCAAATTATACAATAATGATGAAAGTCATGACGGACAGTACTTCAGATGAATAAGTCTTCTATACATTATAAACATGAATCTGGAAATACTATTAGGTCAGATATTATGAATTCATTTAATATGCTTAGATTGAAACTTATTAATTTTATAAGTACAATAATGACATGTATAGCATGTACTTCAGATATTTGATTAGGCAGAACTAAAGATGGGTACATAGCTGTAACTACACATTATATTAATTAAAATTAGATTTTAAAAAAAAGATTAATAGGATTTAGAAAAATTCAACATTTGCATATTGCTAAAACAATTTTTGCAAATATTATAGAAAATTTTGATTTACATGGAATTACAAGTAAAATAGGTAATATAACTTTTGATAATGTAATTAATAATACTGCAACAATATCAATGTTTAAAACTAGATTAAGTCTACCAAATAGTTTTAAATTATTTCACCAAAGATGTATGTATCATGTAATTAATATTATTGTACAATTAAGTATAAAAGAAATTAAAATTTATATTGAACATGTTAGAGATGCTGTAATTTTTTCAAAAATGTAATTTAATTTTGTTGTAAATTTTGTTAAATGTAATTGTAAATTTGTAATAATGTAAATATAAAATATGTAATTCATTAATAAATAAAAAATTTAAATTTAATTATATGATTGTTGAAAGTTGAATTACTTGAATATTATCATGTTAACTGTGGAATCAAATTTAAATATTGATTGTTAAATACTCGAATATTGAATGTTGATTATTAATGTTGTTATTAATTAATTAATTAATTGAATTTTTTAAATTTAATTATTTAAATATTAAATATATATAAATTAATTAAAAAATTATATCAATCAATATTATACTCGATACAAATAATATTTTTATACAACAGATGGTACTTAAACTAACCTATTATCTTTATGAATCATACTAATACGATATAAATAATATCATATTATATAAAATTTATATCAATATAATACAATTGACATGTCTAACTACAGTATACAATAAATACATCTGAAAATTTTTATAACAAACGCAGCGGTCGTCACGTCATGTCTTACGCTCACGTGGAAAAAAGCGTTGCTGCCTCCGACCCCACAAGCTAAGAGAAACCCGATGCGATGCGACAACACACGGAATCCACGTATGCTCCGACGTCAACTGCGGTCATCGTTTTCTCTCGTGGGCGAATCGTCGTCATTGGTTCCGTTTATCTATACGTTTTCATCAGATATGTTAAATTTTATGATTTAAGATAAAATATATGATTTATTATAATAAAAATATAATAATATTAATTTATAAATAATAAAAAATATAAAATTTATTTGATAAATGTATTATAAAATATTATGATGTATAATAAAAACTGTAATTATATAGTATCAAAATGTAAAGATAACACACTCATTATTGTTACGATCTTCTTTTGTAGTTGTTAAAAGTTAAAAATTAAGACTATATTTGAAAAAATAATAAGATTAAAATGAGGTAGAAGTTCACGTTTTTGTTATATGGTATTATTTTTATTCTATTTTTTAAATTTTAGTTTAAAAAAACTATAATTACTAGAAAATGTCAGTGTTAAAAAATTACGATAAAAAAATTGTTATATGTAAAATTATTTTCGTTATTTTACGTTAAGTACGATAAAAAAAATTACTATGATTATTATTTACATATTTTATTTAATAAAAATATTATATATTATCAACTTCATATAATAAAAATTTTACTAAATTTCGTTAAGCGTAAAATACACAAAAAGATTTTATTATAAAAAAAAAGGTCGGTGTCTTATTGAGATTGTCACCACTATCTCTTTCGAGATTTTTTTATCAAAAATGAGTATGTTAAATTATATTACCGAATATCTACTCAACTGTTATTTATTGACCTTTATTTTTTTTTATAATTTTTAAAGTGAACTTATGAAAAATAGCTACTCAATTTATCTACTCAACTTATGATTATTCTGTTAGTAAAGTTCTAAACTTAAAATCATAAGTTTTAGTGGAAAACATTTCAATCACTGGAATATCACTTTAATAGTTATGTTTCACAAATATGTCAAGAGCTTATGTTGACGTTAAAATTCTTTTTTTACTAAGACTTTGTTTGATTTAATTTTAACTTTAACACCACACAAACTTTTAATATCATTATAAGTATATAAATTTAAATTTTTTTACCATTTTAATTACGTAACTTTAACTTTATTTATGTCAATAATTTTAATTTTAAATCTATCTAAAATTCTCGTTAAACAAGACATAAAATTCAAAAATTGAGCTTCACTTTAAAAAGTGAGGTCCACCCATTAAAAACTAAAAATATATATTTTACGTAAAAATTTCTATAAGCACCACTTTTCTGTTATAAACTTTTTAAAAGAGGACAACACAACTTTCGTTGGTGTGTATTTTGTTTGCGAAAAACATCATCACCGTAAAGGAAACTTTTGTATTTATGTAATTATTTGAGTACTGGAAATGCAAAACCGTAGAACTTTTTTTATAATTATTATATTTAGATAATTCTAAATTTTAAATCTAAGGAATAAGATCATTGTAAATTTTAATAAAAAAATTATTAATTATAAAAATATCACTTTAATGATATTTGAGAATAATTTTTTTAAAATAAATTTAAAGTGAAAATTAATTTCGTAAAAAAAATTAATTTTTTTATAATAATTTAAGTAATAAAAATTTATATAATAATAATTATATTAGAAGTAATTTTAAATAATTTTAAAAATTAAAAAGACCGTAAAACCAAACGACACACGGAAACACACAAAAATATAAGACAATTGCTGGAAAAGGTGCGCGCAATGTCGTCATTTGGCGCTCGGGACAGAAGGACGGGAGGTCCGACGGATTAACCCGCGTGTCCGCGCCACTCCTCTCTCGGCCGCCTCCTTCCCGTGCTCTCCGCCGTCCATCTCGTGTCTTCGTGCACATCGATGCCCTAATATCCGGTCTTGATCGCGGATTCTGACTACTCCTGCGAGTCGATTCTCTGGTCTCCATCTTCGCGGCTGACAAAATATGTTGATCTTATCCCGCCGCTGCTGCTGCCAGTGATTTCTACCGTCTATCCCACGACTGGAGTGGAATGGATGCTTGCTCAACATTAGGAAGAGGAAGAGGAAGTGAAAGTGGAAATAACAGGGAGCTATAGTTGGAAGCTACAAACATTCCTGGAGTTGGCATGGTATGGTGTTCTTCTCTTGATCTGTTATCTTTTGGTTGCATTTTTTGCTTTGAACAGTTTGTTCTCGTAGTAGAATCTGTTTTGTGTGGGATTTTTCAAGTGGGAATTAGTTTAGGTTGGAGGAGCGCACTGTAGGTTTTGATCTGGTGCAAGAAGCGTTTGGTGTTAGGTTACTTGATATGGAAGATGGATTATTGCCCAACAACTAGCATTCCATTTTCTTAACCCTTCGCAACTTTTTCTTGTTCTTGTTGTTCAATCTTTTCTAAAGAAAAGAAAGGAAACGAGATTCTGGTGTGTTAAATGGAGATAGAAAGAGAACCATGGAATCATGTAGATCATTAGTTGTTAATTCTAAAAAGGAAGGAAAGCGTCAGCTTGCATTGTTAGGCTCGTGAATCTCATCGTACTGGTGCATCCGAACAATTCCGCGATGTTGGTTTCAGAATTATGAGTGGGCCATTCCTTATTCCTGCTGGATCACTGGCATTGATAATTGTGCAGAATAAAACCACAGGTAGAGGTATTTTACCATGCTGAGGCTACTTCCTCTCGTAAGTTAGATAAAATTAAAATTAGTGTTTGTTTCGTTAATAAATTTAAATTTATATAATATTTAAAATAGAAAAAATTTGTATATTAAAATTTGTATAATAATAATTATAATTTTAGAAGTAATTTTGGGAGTTGATTGGAACCAACCTCAAACGAAGCCTTAATTTGCATGAATTTAAAGTAAAAGTATGGTTGTATTTATTTAAGAGGTAGAATTAGGTGAAGTACGATTCATATTTTTCAAGAAATTATATGATTTACTTTGTAAATTTTTAGTATAGTATTTTTATGCAAATGTTAAAAGTATTTGATAAATATTAGTAAAGGTATATGGTAAAAAAAAGATGTACAAATTTATGTGATGATGATAATACATGAAATTTGTATAAAATTTGTTTAAGTAGAGCATTTACAAATGAGACTTATGTTTTGGTGAAAATTGGGAAAAGCCCTCAATGTATGAATGGAAAGTATAAAATTTAAGTGAATATATATAAACTCTTTCACTTATTATTAACTAATTTTGAAATAAAATATTTTACATGATATTATAGCAGATTTAAATAAGCAATAAGTGAAGGGAAGTGTAAAATATCCCAATAAAGGTAGAAATGAAATTTAAAGTAATATACGATAAACTTTTGCATTTATTATCAATTAATTTTAAAAAAAAAATTCACACAAATAATATATCGAACTATTGTTTGGTTAGAAATGAATAATCTAATGATGGTAGCTAAATGTTCTGAGAAATAGTAAGTGGGATAATTTTAAAAATGGATTAGTTATAATAATTGTAATTAATTAAAATAAATGTAGAAAAGGGTCTCTCCAACTCTGTGCAACATATTAAAATACTAAAATATTGTAGTAGCAGCCCATTCATTCTGCTTACCATTATCGAATTTTATTCTGTTAATCATGCATTTGATTAGTACAAACCGAGCCTCATCGTACGAGAAGGAATAAATCTCACATCATCATATGATTAAACAATAAGAATTTTTAATTTTTTTGCTCTTGTGCTCTTGTGCTCTTGAATTTTTCCGGATGCTTGTTCTCTTGCCTGGATGCCACAGGGCTTGTTTGTTTTGCATGTATTGGGTTTTTTTGTTTTTTGTTTTTTGAAAAAGCGACCTCGCCAGTGGGCCTAGTTTTAATGTTTGGTGAGAGAAAAAATAAAGTATAATTATCAATGCCCACTACAATTTTGATGTAGACAGTTAACATGGAATTCTTGAAATTTAATTTTAATAATATTTTTTCATTTATATTTTACATAAACTTCGTATAGGTCTCACATGAATTAGTATTTTCTAATTAAGTTACTTTTTTCACTATAGCACCTATATTAACTTTGGATTTTTAAAAAATCAAATGGTGCTCTGGATTTGTATGCACTTTGGTCTTAATGTATGGTAGGTTTTTTTTTGGTTGCACACCTTCTTATTAACATGTTATTTAAAAAATTATTATATAATAAATTAATCTATAGTATATCTTATTATTTATTAAAATTTCAGAATAATATGTGATATATTACTATTATTTTTTTAGTTAAAAATCCATGGTTGAAATTTACCATAAAAGTATTAAATTTTAAGACCTTTGGATCACGATCTGACGACCAATACTTATTTATTTTAAATAAAAGTTCTATCATGTATTTATATCCATGTGAGAGTAAAACCTGTGGGACCACTTTCACCATTTCATGTATTTACATTAAAAAATAAGATAGCATTAGAAAAATTACTTAGTGCCACCATTAGCAAATGTCCCCTTTCAAAAATTCTTTGTTACTCTCAACTCTAATAAAGAATGTCTCTATATTTGTTGGTTACAGCTTTTTGGATTTAAATCTCGTATTCATTTGTTTGAAATGATTGCCAAGATTGAATGGTAGTTGTGCCTAACAAAAGTTACGGTGGAGATTGAACTTTAGACTTCTGAAATTTTACATTTCTCTTTAATTATCTCACAAAGAAATAATTACTTGTTCAATAGTTCTTTACTTTTTAGTTTTAATTATTCTTCTTCTTATGGTTATTACACTTGAATAGATGGTTAAGACCTCATATGCAATAATTTCAGTGTCAATGACACCTTTAATATTCTATGCCATCCAACAAGTTTTCCGAATCAAATATTGTATTGTAAATTGTAGCTGTTTTTTCCCTATTTTATAACCTTTGTAGAAAGAATATCCTGAAATGCACAATTAAGTAAAAATATTATAAATATCAAAAACAATCATGTGTTGGCAGAGAAATATTTACCTCTTTGACCTTTTCCTTAATATTTGATTTAAATTTTATTTTTTATGTATTTGAATAAAAGATTGAGGTTGCCTTCTCCTGTAATTTCTTTTTAAATGCGTTTCTAATGTCTTTAAAAAATATAAACGATCTTGAAGTGATCTACCCAAAAAAATTTTTTTTTTTTTTTTTTTTTTGCGAATTACTGGTTTACGCCGGTGTCAACAAATTTAATATATATATTTTTTAAAAAAAATTCCTTTAATTTTACGAGGATATATGATTGTTGTACCCGATTTCTACCCAGGTCCCTACCATTCCCCCCTTCCACACTTTTCTCTGAGAAATTCTCATCTGATCTCCAGGAAATGGACACAACAGCCAGGGCAGCGCCGTCCAGCCTGGGTGGACTAGCCCGATCCGTAGCAAAGGTCGTGAGGCTTCGCCGGAAGGCCACCGGAGGTGTCGGTGTTGTAGCTCCTGGGGACAGCCATGGTGGCACCCAGAAGTTCAACTTCCCAGAATACTTGGATGCCTCCACCATTTTATCCCACTCCGAGCTGCCAGACGAGGATGGCAGGAAGAAGAAGAACGACGCCGTGAGCAAAGAAGGCCTGGAGTCACTCCTCGCCACTCTGTTCGTTAGAATCTCTGCTTTGAAGGCAGCGTATGCCCAACTCCAGGTTGCGCAGTACCCTTACGACCCAGATACGATCCAGGCTGCCGACCACCAAGTGGTGTCCGAGCTCAAGCAAATCTCCCAGCTGAAAGAATCGTACCGCAATAACCAGTTTATTGGGTCGGAAGGAGTCTGTGCTCTCGAGATCCAGGAGCAGAAGAATCTCGTCGAGATCTTCAACATCACTTGCCACAAGCTCGAGCTCGACCTGCAGGAGAGGAAGAGGGAGCTCATGTCTCTTAGAGCTCGATTACAGGAAACCGAGAACGAGAACAGAATCTTGAAAATGAAGCTCAAAGACCCAAAAACTGAGCTCCATGTTCTCGACAAGCTACATCTCAAGCATCTGGACCCGACCCATTTCCTAACGGTTCTCCGGTACACCGTCAAATCTATCAGATCCTTCCTCAAGCTCATGGTGAGACAAATGGGAGCCTCTGGTTGGGACTTGGTCGTCGCCGCTGCTTCGGTCGAAAAGGATGTGTTGCCATTGCCGGAGCACGGGATGCTGGCGTTCGAATCCTATGTCTGCCGGAAAATGTTCTCCGACTTCCAACATCACTCCTTTGGCATGTCCTCCAACTCCTTTTCCACATACCCATCTGTAGATCGACGGAGATTCTTCGAGGAGTTCATGAAGATGAAGCGTTTCCGAGCGAAGCAGCTGCTGCTCGGAGGAGGCACCGACTCCACACGGTTCGGAAATTTCTGCCGGTGGAAGTACCAGCAGCTCGTGAATCCGAAGATGGAAACCTGCCTCTTCGGTAACACGGATCAGAGGGTTCTGCTCTGTTCCGGCGACGGCGTACCGGAGACGCCGTTCTTCCTTTCCTTCTCCGAGATGGCGAGGCGGGTGTGGCTTCTCCACAACCTCTTCTTCTCTTTTGACCAATCTGCCGGAGCTTCCATCTTTCAGGCGAGCAGAGGCTGCAGGTTCTCGGAGGTCTGCATGGAGATCGTCGATCCATCCAAGGAGAACCTGTCGCCGGCGAAGTTGACGGTGGGTTTCACGGTCGTCCCGGGGTTCGTGGTGAGGAGGACCGTTATTCAATGCAAGGTTTATCTGGCCCGGAGCGAGTGCACGCAATGAACGGTCGTGATATCGTTACGTGTTTTACAATCCCTTCATCGGTCGGACCTGATCTCTAATCTCCTCACGCGGTAGATGTTCCCAGGAAAACATTCTTTTGTTTAACAGACGCGTCAACGTGTAGTTTTTTATAAGCATGATGATATGTAAATTGCATGCTTCCGTAATAATTTTATTATTACGGCCATGGTTTTAGCTCATTAGTAATTAATAATGTAATAAAGAATGGTTTTTGTAGTACATTTGGTGGATGTATGATAATAACAACAATAAAGCAGGATATTTTGGTGATATTTATACAAGTATTTAAAGTTCCAATCAAGGTTTTTTTATAATAATAATGGTATTTTCGCTTTCAGATTTAAATTTGGCAGAATTTAAAATAATGATATCAGTGACATCTTGAAAGTAAAAAACAATTATTATGGTTAGAGTACATTTAAAAATAATTTTTTAAAAAGAATTTAGAAGTTAAAGAGAATTGATTTCATAAATAAAGTTTTAATTGTATAGTAATAAAAGTTTACATAATAAAATTTATGTAATAATAAGGTAATGATTTTAAGAATGGTTAGAAGTTAAAAAATTTCTATAAAAATCAAATTACTAGACTCATTGAATCACTATTTTAAATAATTATATTATTACAGTCGATTTCTATAAAAGATTTTTTTTAACAAACGCAAATTAATTACCGGTATTAAAAAATAGTAATCTTTATATTGATCAAGATTTAAATTTTAATAGAAATTATATGTAATTTTTTTCTGAGCAAGTCAACTATTACAGAGACGCGTAATGACTTTTGTTGCGAATTTTGCAATCACAAATAAAAAATAAATTTTTATTGTCGAACTGGACTGGGCCGCACACGTGTTCCCACAGTTTTAAATTTTTTATTTTAAAATAAATAAATGGACAGATGGTTAAATAATATAACAACCAGGATAACTGATTTTGAATTTAAATTATTTTTTAAAAATACTTATAAGTGAAGAACCATTATCTTTGTTGTGTTGAGATTTCTGCTCTGGAAGGGCAACTGTGCATTAAAAAATGTCGGAAAGAGAAGTTAATAAAGCGAAGAAATTCATAAAAAATGATTTTTTTTTAAAAAAATAATGTCTCCTTTTTCACGTTCTTTATCATCTGTACTCTGCTTTCAAAGAATTGAAAATGTTTTTCACTATGTTTCTATTTGGTTTCAAAAAATTTTAATTTTTAAAATCAAATCACAATATCATTATTATTATATAAATTTTAAAGTTTAACTTTTCTCATCTAAATTACTATGTAATTTAAACTTTATTAACAAAAATATCTTTAGTTTTAACTTTATAAACTTTAAAAGTTGAAACAAATTGTCACCAAAACACTCATTTCTAAATCTTAAATTTTAAATCTTAACTTTCTACCCTCTGTTTCAGTTGATCCCATGGGATAACTCAGATTTTTTGTTAACCCAACATTGTTTATGTCAAGCTGTGCCTAACCTTTTGACTAGTGGTTCATATGTCGAGTCAAGTTATATTTAAATTTTTAATTATTTTTTATTTTATTAACAATTAATATAATATTAATATACATTTTAAATATTAAAATATTAATATATATGGATTCAAACTCACACCCATACATCACTCATTAAGAATCTTAAACCACTAAGTTATATGTAATATATATGTAATTAAAAATTATATTAAAATAAATATAAAATTATAAAATTATTTTCATATCATCTTATATCGAATCATGCTGTGTTAACTTATCAAATTATGGATCCACGACATAATTTAACTGATCTAATTAAACACAACTCAATTAATATGTCTGTAATAATGCATCTATCGGTACTATCATTTTATCTATCTTAAAAAAATGAACACCTTATATTCTCAATCACTACAGTATCAAAAAAAAGTCAAAACTCAACCCTTTCCATGGTTCAGATTGACGTGTTGTGCACTACTTTGCTTAATACAGGGCAGTCATGTCCTCGGACGCATGTCTCTGATCCAGACAATTGAAAAAACTAAGGACAAGAAAGATGCAAGGTCCTATTCAATTGAGTAGGTAATTTAATATGATTAAATTATATTATAAATTTGTAAGATACAAGAGCTGTATGTAGGTCAATCTTTTGAATTTTTGTGTCGGTATAAAAATTATTTTATAATTTTTATAATTTTATATTTATTTTAATATATATTTTAAAATTATATATATATATATATTGTATATAACTTATTAATTTGAATTTCTTAATAAATGACGTATGATCGTGGGTTTAATCTTACTTTTAGTTTTTAAAAATTATAATAATATTATAATAAATTTTAATAAAATAAAAAATAATTAAAAATTATATTATACTAAACTTAATACAAATTTGAATAAGTTATATCAGGTAGGTTGCACCTAAGCCATCAACTGAAAGGCCAGTAAAACTTGAATTAACACAAATAGTCATGTCTAAGTCTATAAAAAAATTAGGTCGTATTGATTAGTCTATTAAGACAGATGTGAGCAAAAGTCAAAGGTCTTGGTTTAATTTTGAAATAAATTTTTTAAAATTAATATTATATAAATTTATATATATTATTATTATTATTATATAAATTGTTATCTTATAATTTACTATATACGTTTAATTTAATTATTTATTTTCTTACATTTAACTTCAACCATTCATAGTTATCGAAACTAAAACAACTTATTATCAAACGAAACCAAAGATGTACAAGATGAAAAGGATGATCCACAAGATTTAAGGGTTTGTATTTTTGAAAATCATGAAAAGAAAAATTTGAAAAAAAAATTATCATTGAAATGTTAAAAATCTGAAAATAAAAAATTTTATGTGCACGAAAATTTAAAAATATTTAATTCTTAGAAAAGTAAAAATATTTTAACGATAAAAAATTGTTTAATTTTTTTATATTGATTTTCAAATAATACAAATCCCGCTTATTGTTTCGTAGATAACGATTTGTATGGACTGGCTGTTAACTTTACTCCACACGTGAACAATCTGGGCCTTGAGATTTATACTGGGCTTGCTTAAGATCCATGGGCTTGCAAAGCTGGATCTGGTACCATAATCGTTCGACAAAGCCCAACATCAGCTTACCATCTCCAAACAGCTCTGCTTGTGTTCTCAGAAAAGTTCGAAAACGAGGATGGAAATGAATTTTTTTCCCTTTTCTACTCAAAACAAATAAGAAAACCAATTAACGTGATCCGAACCATTAAAATGATATCTTAATCATTGAAGTATCTCTTACAAATCTTATGGTCTCAAATTGGAAAAATCACAAATTTTAATACAATTATATTAAAATAATAATTTTCAAAAAAATTAACGTGACCTTGAAAAACTGCTCAGGAACGATACAGACAACATTTTTTCTTAATGCATTCTTTTCATCGATCACTAATGTGACATTTTAATAATTGAAATATCTCTTACTAATCTTATGACCTTGAATTTAAAATTCTAAAAATACAATAGAATTATTTTAATATAATAATTTCCAAAAAATACATTCTTTTCAGCTTCGTTTGTAACGATCTTTATTATATAAAATATATATTTTAATAAGAATTAATTTTTTTACTATAATCATTAGAGAAAAAAATAAAAAGAGATTTTCTTACTTTAAAAATCATGTCAATCTAAAAAACATAAACTCTCGACTCACCTAACTTATTAAAACTTGTTAATTCTGTCAAACAAAACATTCATTTAAAGTATGGTTCATTTCTTTCTACTCCTAACTTTTAAAAGTACTATTATTTTAATGATAACATTAACATTATCTAATCTACTCCTATTATCAAAATCACTTTTCTTCTTTCTTTCGTCTCGAAATCGTTTACTTAAAAATCATTTTTTTCCAACTCCGAGAGAGTGAGGTTGGTGAATATATCGTAATGTTTCGTTTAGTACAATTACTGCTGTAACCAAAAATCAGTAACGATGACACGAAAGATCGTCGAAACAAAATTTTCATATTATTTCAACCAAAAAGCACTCTTATCGTTTGATAAAAAAAGTTTAAATAAAATAAATTATTTTTTCTTACTTTTCATGTTAAAAAAAGTCTAAATCTTGGGAGACCAACTGCACCCACCGTACAGGGCCGAACATCTTAGGTGCCCTTTGGGACTGTGCCCACCTAAAAGCTCCTCTCTTCCTACTTCAAACATCTTTGCTAGCTCCACCGCCCCAAGAAGAACATTTGGGCGGCACGCATGTGATCGCCGGCTTTAATTAATTGTTCGACCCTGAAACGCGTTGCATCATTTTCACGCCCACCTCCTTCCCGGTGAAGCGAGACAAGCATCTCTCAACCACCACGGTTGAAAATGTTTCGGTCGTCGACGAAGGGACACGCTTAAGGAAGCTGTGCAGACTCTGCAGTTTTAAAGTCACACGGTAAATTTATCAAACACTTTGAAACTGCACCGTAACAAAAGCTCGAGTAAACTGTCGTTATTGTGCATGCACGTAAAAAAAAGAAATAAATTAAAGAATATAAATTTTATCGTAAAGTTAAAAATACTTGTAAAAGTTAAAAATAGAAAAAAAAACGGCTAATTTGACGCTCCCACAAGTCATGCAAACCAACTTTGCTTGAAAAAATCTCCAATACCAGCTTTGCTTAATGATTGGATCCTTGAAATTAATCCCACATCGAGTAAATTCAAACCTGATCTCTTGGAACTTAATATCATCGACTTTATATTCATCGAAAGAAATAATCTAAATTTCAAAAAAAAATTCAATATTATTCCTTGATTAAATTACTGTGAAAAAGCTTCAAATAAAGAACTTAGATTTTTTGTATTAATGTAGATCTTGATTAAAAATATTTGTCTGGAAATGAGAGACAGATGGAGATCCGGTTGTCACGGTAAATAAAAACCACACCGTTGCTGTTGGATTTTTTACGATAATTTTAACGTTTTTGTCTAATTTTAAATCTGAATTTTCTTTCACACACAACAAGGTCATTCTGGTGTAAGTTTAAGTAGTTTGACAATGAGGTGAGCTGAGATGGGATAAGCTGATACATTTTTCGAATGATAGCAAGGAAATTAGGATAAAATAAGAAAAGATACAAAATCACGTAAAATAATTTCGTCAATGTTACTGTAAGGTGTTGTTTTCTTGCCTCTTCTGTTTAAAAGCCTTAGTTTCCCCACATTTATTATTATTTGTGGTAAACACTTTATTTAGTATTTAGAGTTTACAGAGATCTATGTAATTGGCATTTGTTACGTTTTAATATATATTAAACTAATCTTCAAAGAAAGGTAAAACTTTCTTTTAAAAAAAAACTAATTACATTATGTCGTCATATTTCCAGATTTAAAAACGAAGAGATAAAATCTGAACAAATTCTTGAGGAATTAATTATTTTTTAAAAAATATTTTACAGGATAAAATATGGTATTTGCATGAGAAGGTCGGGAGGGGTTGCCTTCGATCTCCGGCGAAGATCGGCGGCCATGAAAGCCGCCGCCGCCGCCGTGGGTGCAAATCAAACAAGGTGTTGCAGAGAAGGAGGAAGTGGCCCTGCGGCCACGATCAGTGCCCAACGCCAGGGCTGGGGACGGACCAGAGCATCCGGTCTCTCGCCTCTTCCACCACCACCTTGCCGTGACGGCTTGACGACCCTTGCAGCAGCCGCCTCCGAACCATGAGCCCGCTGTGGCCACCGGAAAGAACGAGGGATTCCGCCGGCGTCTTGCTCTGGCGGGATGATGGGTCCACCTTCCCGCCATGCGTGGAACTCGACACGATCACCACCATGAGGATGACGATGAGAAGCCATTGTTTGTTGTCCAGCCCCATGACGATGGACTCTTTGATGCGTAGCTCACGAAGAAGAAGCTGGAAGCCAAGAAGAAGGTGGCGGCGGCGGCGGCTTTATCCGGTGGAAAGCATACAGGCGAACTGAGGAAGGAATGAAAATTTTCAGGATTTTATAGATTTTATTTCATATGAGCTCACTTTTTCTAATTATTACTTTTAGTTTTATTATTATATTTTAATATAAAATCCCTTTGGCATCGTTTATCAATTTCATTTTTACTTATAATTTTTATGTAAATAATTTTAAGACAAAAAAAATAAAAAATATTTTTAATAATAAAATAAGTACATACAACTATTATATTAAATGAGTTTGAAGTTTACGGTTTTTTTTAAGATTGATACGATTTTCAAAATAAAAAAATTCATTTATATTTATCTTTTTAATAACTATAATGTAAATATCTATTCTCATTGTACACATATACTTAAAACATTTTCACACTCTATTCTCAGACAAAGCCTTAAATAATTTTTTTAAAGTTAACGAATAACGATGCTATTTTCAAATATATTAATTGTTTATTATGGTTATATTTTAAAATGGATAAAAAATTACTTTTGAATAATTTTTTTGCATGGAATTATTAATTTTAATAAGGAAATAACTAAAATAATTAGTTTCTTTATATTATAAATAAATCATAACAACACTATTATAAACAATGTCATTATAAAATAAATAAATAAATTCATACGAAAAAAACTTGTTTTTGTAATATATACTTTTCACGTTAATATTATTTCATTATTGCAGTGGGGAAAAATAAATAATTTTATATTTATTATTATTATAAGATATATTTAAATCATAAAAGCTGAAAATTCGATTGTTTGACAAGCGCATGTCTTTTAAATAAAACTTCCATTTATCAAAACTTCATTCTGTTTTTTTGTAATATTTTGCTTTACAAAGTTTATGTTTTTCAGGTAAACATGATTTATAAGATTAATTTTTTTGGTTTCTGTGTCTAAACTCTTATCTTTTAGTTAATACTGTCATTTTAATTTTCACAAAAAAGTCTTCTCTGGCATTTTCTTTTTACGAAAGAAAAATAAAATAAGGATAAATAAATTCTATATTGGTTAAAATATGTACCTACCAAATTGTTAAAATAATTTTACATGAGTTAAAATAAATAGAGACTAAGTAATGTTTGCATTTTTAGAATTAATAGAGAATAACGAAATTTAATTATTATTTTCTATTATCTTACTTTAATTTAACGAAAATACAGACACCATCTAAATTTAACATAATATATAACGAAATTCTTTCATTCATGACCAATTAATTTTAAAATAAATTTTAACATGTCAAAATGTGTTCAGTCTAACATTCCCAAACATATAAATAAGCTGTAAATGAAAAAAATTACATTAAAATAGTCTAATATTAATTAAAATAAATATTAAATTGAATTTCTACACTTGTGATCAATTAATAAGTTGCGTTAGCTATTGAGTTTTTTTAACTTATGTTTACAGTAAATTAATAAATAATCATAGTTACGTAATAAGTTATGAATTAAATAATAATATATTAAACTTCGATAGAAAATCTCCAACGACCGCATGCATCGTCACCCCACCGCCCCAAGTCACCGTCCGGTCACGTCGGCTGTCGACTTGCGTACCCAAAACCACACGCACACGTCGGCGTCACCCGTACGTCTCTTCTTCCTCCCCACGTCAAACACCAGACGTCATCGTCTACGATTAAAAAATAATAATATTAATTTAATTTTATAAATAATAAAAAATATAAAATTTATTTGATAAATATATTATACAATATTATGATATATAATATAAAAATTGATTACACAGTGGTTAGTTATATTTGTCTTTATATTTTAATATTACGTAACTTCTTCTTTTTTACTATATATCATAACAAAATATTTATTAAATAAATTTTATATTTAATTAAACTAATATTATTATTTTTTATTATAAATCATAAAATTTAATTTAACTTAAAAAATATCTAAACGAAGGTTGCTGCAGTTGCTGCCAGCTGCGATTGTCATGGTCAAAGTTATTGATTTTATTTATTATAAAGTTAACTTTAGTTACCGTAAAAAATTTAAAATTAAAAGTAATTTAACCAATAAAGTTGAGTTTTACTGTAAATGATAAATATTTGTGTATAAAATTAAAAGGGTGCATTAAGGAATAACTATTTTTAATTTTTAAAATCACTTTTAATGTCGTTATTGTTATATAAATTTTAACGTATAAACTTTATCACTTAAATTATTACGTAGTTTCAACTTTATTTACGAAACTAACTTCAATTTTAGCTTTTTTTCAATTCTTAAAGTTGAAAAAAGCTATTCGCACGAAGCTAAGAGTTATAAAACAAATAAAGTTATAGCTAGTAAAATAATAATCAGTGTGATAAAAGTTTGTATATTGAAATTTATGCGATAATAATGACATATAGAAGTTTATGTGAAATTAAAGTTAGAGTTTGGAGAATTGTTTTCAAATGAAGTCTTTGCTTAGTTTGCTAATGATCTTTTAATTTCAGTTTCAATTTTATATAAATTTTTACGTATTATTATCATGGCATAAATTTTTATGTATAAATTTTTATACAAATTTTTACGTACTGTGGAGTTTAACCATTCACATCGAAATCAAAAATTACTCTAAACGTAACGATGATATGGAAGATTTTCAAGATAATTTTATCTTATTTTCAAAAAGTGTATTTATTTTTCTCCATTTGATATAAAAAGTACTTTTTTCTTGCTTATAGAGTTGAAAAAGCTGTTACTAAATGAATATTTAGTAAGGAAATTCAACTTTTAATTTTTTACTGTGTTTAAAGTTAAAATACCTTATTATCAAATACATGTTTAAAAGGTTGAAGCTTATATTATTCTTGGTGTTTAATTTGATTGGTGTCAGATAATTCACGTTAAGTAAAATGTAAAAGTTTAAAATTTTTATATTGTGGTATCTTGTTATCTTATTGTTAATTGATTTGAAGTTGAATTGTGATATAATATCAGAACATCAAGATTTTACACTTACACGTTAAGTTGTTTGTTGATTAGAGCTATTTTTTGATAAGGAAGGAGAATATTTGTATTGTCTTACATGTATAAACTAGTGTTGGTGAATGATCCACAAAATAGTCAAGGGAGCTTTTTTTTTTTTTTACTCCCAACTTTTGAGAGTGGAAAAAATGATTTTTAAGAGAATGATTTTAAAATAGAAGAACGAAGAAGAGTAATTTTGATAATAAAAAAAGTAAATCGAGAAATACATATATCATTGTAAAGTTGAAAATACTTCTACAAGTTAAAAGTAAAAAAAAACTATTATTACACGTGGTAAAGATCAGGTTTGAATTAAGTAACATCGACTTAAACTTTTAATGTAATAGTAATATTTGATTCTAATAAAAGAAATTGTATCCTAACAAATACAACAGCATGTGAAGTACTTGATGCATCTGGAGAAGGAGAAGAAAAAAACAAATCATGTGATTAGGTTAAATGCATGACAGCTTTTGTTGGAGATGCTTCCAACACCAAAGCATCAACTTTAGAAATGTAAAAGTAACGATGAAAATTAAAAATACCCACGGAACTAAGTAAATGCTTAAACTTAAAACTCTAAAGTTAAAAAAAATTTCATAACTATTAAATTACCATCTAGAGCCTAGAGGAATTGTTCCGCTCACATGTGATGTCTGGAGCTGTATTTGCTTTTGAACATTGGGTGGAGCATGACAGATAAGTCTACGAGTTCTGTAATTGCTGGTCTGCGGCGTAGGGGATTGAAAGTTTGAAACGTTGGATTTATTTCATATGTTGATGATAAATGCACCGCCACTTGGTCCTCCATCCACACATGTGCTTGTTGGGTGGAATAATATGATAGTATATAAATTTTATCTTGTTAAAATTAATTAATTCCTGAAAAAGACATACAAATAATATAATTATTTTAATTTTAGTTATATTTTCAGTATGAGATGCTAAAAATAATATATTAAAAAAAATAATTAAATATATTATTTTATAATATTAGTTACGCAATTTATACAAGAAAGAAATGGTGTCATTTTTAACCCAAAAAATACAAGCACGGCCCAACCACTGAAAGCCCAGACCAACCCTAGCATTATACTATTGAGTGTGGAACTGGAAAGTGTCAATTAATTTGTTTGGAAATATTCATAATAAATGTAAAATCATTCCTTACGTCATGATGACGTGAATGGACTTTTGAAACAGTTTTTTCATATTTTCTTTTATATTAAAAATTATTTATGTCATTAATTTGTTTGGTAGAAAAAGTACCCCTAAAGTAAAAAAATCTGTTACCAAATGTACCTTATGCGTAAAAGTGAGATTTAACGTGAACTTCTTTACTTGTTATCAATTAGTTTTTAAATAAAATATTTTGTGTGTATCAAAATTAATTCACGTAGATTTATCTATAAATACTAATAGATATATAAAAAAGTGATAAATGAATGAGACATAAATAAGTCTTATACATTATCAAAATAAGATTTTTTTTCTACTTAATGTGTCATTGAAAAATACGAAAATAATGTATATATTTTTTACAAAAAAAGATTGACTTTTCTATTGGTACATGATGAAATTTAACTACAATGAATGGTGTGCGTGTATATTATATACACACACAGTTATTTGAACATTCAAATTTCAATTATGATCAAATCTCAATTATTTGAAGATTCAAAGCAATCAAGCTTCCTTCCGATATAGATTTCAGACCTGGAAATCTATTGTTATAAACTTTAGCTTCGTAGAAATCACTTTGATATTTCGACATTAATTCCAAACCCCATTTACTTTCTTTATTTTATGATATTTTAACCTTATTTAATTTTGGTTAAATCACTTCATTGCACCTCTAGTGTCTGGTTTGGTCTTCGAAGAATTTCGATGCTTGTGTTGGTGTCGTTCGCAGTTTTTAATTTACTTCTTTTTTTATCAAAATTATTTTTTCACTTTCTTTTATTTTAAAATTATTCACGTAAAAATCACATTTTTCACTCTTAGAATGTAAAAGCGAGGTTATGAATTTGTCTCCCATAATTAGATCTTATTGTCTTCTTGTTTGGCATTTTTGAACTTCAAGTACATTTAAAAAGAGTTTCAACAAATTTCAAATGTTAGATAGAATTAAAATTAAAAATAGTAAAATAAATATAATATTATCTCTATTCCTTCCTTTTGGGCTATTGAACTTTATTTATCTTTAATTCAATTACTATAAAAAAAAATCAAGCATCCTTCAAAATAAGCTGCTGCGATTGGAAGAGAGGAAGCGGAGACAAAGGTATTGTTTATGATTGATTTCAATTGATTTTTTAAAATTAATGTATATATTTTAATATATAAATTTTTATTAACTTAATTATTATATAAATTTAATTTTACTTACGAAATTAACATTAATTTACACATTATTCGTTAACTTGTACTTCAAAAATGAAAAAAAAAGATTTTCAGGTAAACAATTCGAAGATAAGAGAAAAAAGGAAAATAATTTTGATAAAAAAAAAAGTTAATAAAAAAAATCATCGTAAAATTAAAAATATTTTTAAAAATTAAAAACAGAAAAAGTAAAAAATGTATTAAATTCTATTAACTCCGACAACTGACCAAAGTTTTCTTCAAATACACCAGAAGAAAAGAGAGAGAGAGAGAGAGAGAGAGAGAACTGGTCTTCGGAGGCTTCAAACCATGGCGGGACGTGGTTCAAAATGGAGCATTCCAAGCTAGAGAAGTACCACCTGATTCAGCGGAAGAAAATTACCATCTTTGGCGTGGTGAGACAAAGCAAGCTTACCTTTCTTTTCTCTTTTACCTTTTCCTTTTCTCACGTCTCTCTGTGTGTGCCTCTTTCTCTCTCCTTTTTACCTTCCATTACACCTCTGCGGCTCTGCCTTCTCTATTTAGCACAGGAATAGAAGCAACAGCATCAATCAGTTCAAAATACCAAAAAGGTGGGTGTACGCTGGGGCGCTCAGGGCTTCACTCCCCCACACCACTCCCCCACACAACAGCTTATGGCCGCCACTTCCTTTTGAATTTTCTTCAACTCTACTTATCCCACCTCCTCCTTCAAAAACCCACTTCAGAATTCACGTCATCTAGCTCGGAACAGCACACAGACATACCGAGCACCAGAGATGATGTGGGGAAGGAAGCAAGAACGACGATCACAGCAACAACAACAACAACAGTCACAGCAGCAGCAGCAACGTTCATCATTGAAATTCTCGTTGTCTCATGCACTGTTGCATGGAGGATGGATGTCCAAGCTGAAGCAGAGCTTGGTGGGCAAGGCCAATGCAGCCAAACAGGAGTCCACCAGCGAAGTCGACCGCCACAAGGTCCGTGTGGCAAGGGTAACCGACCGCCTCCCCATCAACCCCAGAACCCTAGGGCATTTCGTCGCCGGTGAGGATCTTGTACCGCCGCGCCACTCCTACCATTGTGGCGGGGAGGATGAGGTTCCCTGCTTCTACTGCAAAAGTCGAGAGAGCAGGAGGAGGAGGAGGAGCAGCAGCAGCAGCAGAGGCGGTAGCTTCGGATTCGATTGTGACAACGAATCCGGTTACGAACCCGATTCTGGCAGGGAGTTCAGGTCGGATCTTCTGCGGTCCAGATCCGAGAAGTCGGGCGCGAACGTGCCCGACCATGAAAGGTCGAAGATCGACGGCGATGATGTTGCCTTCGCACCCGCGCCCAGGTTGAAGCCCATCCAGACCCGTGTTGTTGTCGACAGAAAATATCCAGATCAAGATCCGGTGAATCTTTGTCGGGTCAGGAAGCCGACGACCGGTAAGATGAGGTGCAAGAACAAGGTAAGGGTGGGGTCTCCGCGGTTGGCAGTGGTGAGGAACAAGGCGTCCAGGTCGGAGGCGCCGACATCGTCGTCGTCGACGAGGAAGACGAGGTTGAGAAAGCTAGAGAGCTTTGCGGTGGCGAAATGCTCCGTGGATCCGCACAAGGACTTTAGGGATTCCATGGTGGAAATGATTTTGGAAAAAGGAATGGTGCATCCAGAGGAGCTCAAGGGCTTGCTGGCTTGTTACCTGTCGCTGAACTCCTGCGAGTACCACGACATCATCGTCAAGGTGTTTCGTCAGGTTTGGTTCGACTTGAGCACGAAAACGGTGAGACGCCGCCCGAATGCCATCAAGCGGCGGTCGTGGAAGGACTGTAGCGGTGCTTTCTGATGCCATTGAAGATGTCAAATCCGAGATTGCTGCTTGGTGGATGTGGAAGTGGATTCGGCGAACCTTTACGAACAGATTCCTCGAAGCTTGGTGGTCTGCACACGAACACGCCGGAAAAGGTTTGGCAGGCGGAAGAGGAAACAACAGTTCGGCTCATGCCCGCCTGCAACTCTGGATTACAAGGTTTGTCTTTTTAAAAAAGTATAAAAAAATAAAAAAAAGTAAAAAATAATTAATTTTTTTACTTTTTTTTTTGTATACTTTTTAAAGCCTCGTAATCCCAAGATGGTTCTAACCCTGCAGCAACCAGTTCAGAACATGCCCTGACAGGTGGTTTGCTTTATTATTGTGCTTCAAGTACCATTAGTGTCTCTGATTTAACGTGCTCATCAATGATGAATGTGCTGATCATTGGATGGAACACTGTGGTTTGTAAGTGGTTTGCTTTCATGTGCTTGTTTGTTTGAATGAATATCTCAATCAATGTTGCTTGATGTAATACCAATGCTTAATGTCCAGAATAGATGGAACACTGTGGTGCACAAATAGATGGCTGAAGCATTAGGATTGAACTGCAATAATAAATGTAGATGGTAGGCAGCGAACAGAAAAGAAAAAAACAAAACAAGGCTGCAAGTACAATTTTTGGTATCACAATCTAATTTCAAAATCAAGAAAATTTTCAATGACTCAAAATCTTACAATTTTATTTATTAAATCTTAAATCCTTTGAAATTGATGTAGAATGACATTTAAACGCAACATAAGTGAATTTTAGAGTCTCTGAAACTTTGTTTGGTAACAGTTTTTCAATTCTGAAAATAGGAAAAAA
This sequence comes from Amphibolis antarctica, assembly GCA_024699675.1. Lineage (NCBI taxonomy): Eukaryota > Viridiplantae > Streptophyta > Magnoliopsida > Alismatales > Cymodoceaceae > Amphibolis > Amphibolis antarctica. Next base: position 45,017 of record JAMKPZ010000116.1, read on the forward strand.
TACTTCTTATATCAAATGGAGAAAAAAATTGTCTGCAAAATGGAATAAGATAAAATTATTTTTAAAATCTCTCGTATCATTGCTATATTAAAAGTGATTTTTAGTTAAAATAGAAGTCGTACCAAACGAAATTTAAAATAAAGTAAATTTGTCACTGGCCTAAATGTTTGTACCATGTAAAATCCCTTATTGTTTCACCATTTTGCCCAGTATGTGGAACACAGATTAAGATGAAAGTATTTAGGCAGTTAAGCACTATGCAAAATTTGCCATTTTTCCATAAACCTAAAATGAAAATTTTTAATAGAAGATTTTCAGAGACAAGGTGAGGATAAGGAACTGCAATCATCAAGGTAAACAATTCCAACGAACAACTAAATCTATTATTACTCTTGTTACGTAAATGGACAGGGACCAGAACCTCGACTACATGAACACGTATAACAATGCAACCTTGAAGCCATGATTTTTGAACTACAAGCTAAATGGCAATTTTGAAATGCAAAAAGTGGTCCATATACAGGATAAGCATGTACTAATGAAAGGCAAAACAATATACAACCTTTGTGCTGAAAATACAGTGCAAAACCATCATTAATGGTTAAGAAGCTGACCCCCATCAGGTTCTCTCTGCCGGGGTAAGATGTACCATCTTTCCTGCGAGATGATCAACATTCTTCTTGTTCCACCAGTAAGGACCACTGTGGTGTGTTGCCTCGGCTGCACCTTTTCTGGGTTCTAAATCCCTTCTCTGCGATTCTGCCTCCTGTGCAACGGACAAACCAGGAGTTTCCGTTAGAAACTGCTGCCAGAACAAATCATTCACTCCTATTTGTACGGTGGAAGCAGAGGTTTTTGTAAGTTTATCTCTCAAGGAGGAGACATCAGGTGCAGCTGGTTCTAAATTTACATCTATCTCAGAGATTTTAGGTCTTGCTTCTGTGTGCTCAATTGGAGGAATAACAGGGCTTTCTGCACGGTTGACTGTTTCCACCAGTTCCGAAGAAGAATGAATCTCACCCAATGAGGGTGAAGAAGGATGAATCTTGGGAGATTGAGACGTTAGTTTTACATCTGCATCCTCTGAATATGCAGGCATTTCTGTTACAACAGGAGAGTGTAGGCTTGCTAAAAAACTGTCGTACATTTCTTCACCAGAAGCTTGACTCACAGAACGGAATAGGTTTTCCATATAACTTAAAGATGACTCAATCTTCTCGTATGGTTCCATGTCTAACATGGACATGGGAACTGGTTTCTCCTTTGCAATAAGCTTCATTTCATCATTGTTGTAGAAATAATCTGGCTTTGGAAATCTCCTCTTCTTTCCTTGAATTTCTGATTGTTGCATAAGAGTTGAAAGAAAACCAGGCTTATGGATAATTTCAGCGAGGAAGTAAATAATTTTTCCTTGGTGGGCTTCCAAAGAATGCAACCTTGCTTCCAAAGATTGCATTTGTTTGTCAAGTTTGTGTCGCTGGATTGCATGTGTTTGAAGATCCAAAGTAAGCATGCTCTTGTCACGTTTCAATTTCTCTATTTCTTCTTCAAATTCTTGTCTCTCTGCTTCAGTTAACGACCCTTGTCCTTGATGATACAGTGAATGACTGTGTATTGGCTTGCGCCGGTGGATGTTCTTTAAAAGGTGCTTTTTGCCTCGTATGAACTCCTCATTTGCAAATTCCCACCGTTCAGGTTCTATTTTTCTAAATCCCTAATGAACATGAATAAGTTTAGATGGTGATAAAGTGCAAAGCAAAGCATAATGCAAATAAAGGTAAACACAAAGATTCCAAACAGAAAAATTTGCAACTCGCTAGTGTCAGATTAATACTGAGATTCGCAGAGCGTTCAGGAAAAAGGTTACAATGTTATCTGAATACATACATCACCTCATCACTTGTTCATAATTTTACATGATCCCTAATCAGGAATTTTAGTGAGAGGACCATTTAAGGCATCAATCGACTGAACAGTTGAGCATGCCAAGAAACATGATATAAAATATACTCTGGAAGTCAGGATCTTACCTTAGGGTTAGGGTTCAGATACATTGAAAATCATTAAGATAATATCTCTTTAGCTGTTACCGTAGAGTACTAAAAATACAAAAAGATGGGTTCATTTGACAAGCAAACAAAAAAAAAAAAAACTCAAAACGCTTGGGTGTATTGAAAAGGGAAAAGACAATAAAAGAAAATGAATAGCTTCTGAAACAGATAGAACACGATATTAATTCTGTTTGTAATTTTGCATGGAGCAAAAATGTACTTGGAAACAAATCGCCATTTTCTATTCTTAATTTTCTATATTTCATTGGTGACATTGACTTTGTGAACGCTGCAAAAGGATACTTGTTATGAAAAGCACCTATTCTATCATTACACTTAGAAGTGCAATTATTAATGTGACGAGGGCACATAAAATTACAAGCCATAACCTCTTCAAAGTTTCTGTATCACCAGTGTGAAATCCCTCTGGCTACATGTAGTCAAGTCATAATTCAATACATCCAATTGAAATATTTCTCAATTGGTATATGGTAGAAAATCACATTACCAAATGTCATAGGACAAAGGATAAATGCTTAATTAGACATGTAATTTCCAGCACACACATCGAATGAAGGATGCTGCTTAACATTAAAAACAACGGATGCATAAATTACAGTTCAAGCATTCAAATTTTACCGTGATCTAAGACCTCAATGCAAGGCAAAAAAAGAAGTTTCGACAATTAATCACAGATGCATAAATTACAGTTCAAGCATTCAAATTTTACCATGATCTAAGACCACAATGCAAGGCAAAAAAAGTAGTTTCGACAATTAATCCCACTTTTGTACCTATTACTTGACAGATCGATTTCTGGCAATAGAAATGTTTATTGTTTCCACTTACATATGTATTGAGCTGTCGGACGAAGCTGGAGAAATTATTGTGCTTGAAATACTTGGGGAGCAGTTCTCTGGCGAAATCAAGCGGATTCCATACAACAAAGCTGTGGTTTCCAGGGCTCCAGGACACAATTGAATTCGTTAATGGGTCCTCGATCATATCATATGTCTTAGTTAGGAAAGGTGCCGGAGAATTAGAAGTACCATGTGAACCATCCATCCTGATAACAATATCTAAATCTCTCACGACACGCAAAATCCCTCACCTCAATCCCAATTCAGCACATTCTAGCCACCAAAACGCTAGGAAAAATTCCAATCTCTGCTCCGCAACCCCCATCCACCTCGTTCCCAATTCAGCACATTCTACCCACTAAAACACTGACAAAATTCCAATCCCCGCTTTGCACCCCCAAAATGAGCAATCCCCCAAGAACACTGGGAACACCGTATACCTTAGGGAAAAACGAAGAATTTTTTTTGGGAAAAACCAGATGTTCCAGCCGCCGAACCCGATCGAAGCACAAAATTGAGAGGAAAACCGAACCTTCCCACAATCCACGCAACATACCAATGCAACCACGACACAATGACTCGAATCTCGTTACCGAAGAGCAGGGAACAACATGCAAGCAAGCAGAAGAGGAGGAGAAGTGCGACCTTCCGGGGGCTTCGTTTGATCTGCCGGTAATTGGTATGGAAGATGGGTAAGGGCTTGTTTACCTGTGGCCACTCCGGTGGAGAGAAGAAGTGGGATGGAGGGACGGAAACGGCAGCGATGATTATCAAATTGTCGGATCTTTCCGTGGGGAGGAAGAAGGTGTTGTCCTGTTTTCTTCTTTCTTCCCCATCAAGTTTTCAGGTGAGCGTGGCTGCGTGGACTTACTGAGGAGAAGGTTAGGCGTCGTTTGTTTATATATCTCTCATTTTAATTTTAATTTTATATAAATTTTTATTATTACATATAAATTTTTATATTATAATTTATTATGTAACTCTTAATTTATAAAATTACTTTTAACTTCAACTTCTTACCGTTGTTAGAATTGAAGCTAAGTAAACACACAAACCTTTAAAGTTAATTTGTTAACTATACATGAAAATCAATTATATAAGGAAATACTTTTAGTGATATTTATAGAAAATTAATTTTATGTGACTAATTAAGTGGTTTAGATTAAATCTTATTAAAAAATTTGTTCTACACTCATTCTTCTTATATATTTACACTTCTCAATCGTGTCTTCTTGCTCACTCTTCACGTTGTCGTCGTCTTTTCACTAGTATTGTTGTTATTCTTTTGCTTGTTGTTTGTGTCATTATCATCTTTGTCATTTGTCACTCATACCATCATTATTTCTCTTACTTATTGTTTATGTCGTCGTCATCTTTTTTTTCCTCGCTGACACCCTTATTATCCATCTTACTTGTCACTCGTGTCATTATTGTCTTTCTACTTATCACTTGTGCCGTTATCATCTTTTTCATTTGTCACTTATATTGTCATTATCCTTTCTACTAACTGCTTATGCTGTTGTCATCTTTCCACTTGCACTACCATCATTCCTCTTGTTCGTCATTTGTGTCGTCATTGTCTCTCTCGCTTGTCACTTGTATCGTCCTCATTCTTTTGCTCGTCACTTGTATAATCGTTATTTTTCTAGTCCATTGCTCATGTCATTGTTGTTTTTCTGCTTGTCGCTCACATCATTGTCATCTTTTTTACTTGCCACTCTCCTTTTGCTTGTTGCTTGTGTTATTGATATGTCTTCTACTTGTTACTTATGCTATCATCATACTTCATTTTCATTGCTTGTATCGTCATTTTCCCTTGCTAAACCACCTTTACAATATGAGATTATACCCTATCAAAGATTCCGTTTGATTCCAAATTTTTTTAGTTTTCAAAATTACTTTTAACGTTATTATTACTATACAAATTTTAATATATAAATGGTTATTATTTAAATTACTATATAATTCTAATTCTATTCATAAAACTAATTCTAACTTCAATTTTATCTAACTTTGTTCACAAAACTAATTCTAATTTCAATTTTATCCAATTCCCATAGTTGAAAAGAGTTATAGATTGAAAAGATGACTTAGCCGATTTGTAAAAAAATGACAAAAAGATAATTTTAATGAAAAATGAAAATGATGAGGAATTTTTTTTCTACAAGGTATTTGTACGTATAATAGAATTAAAAAATTAGGTATCTAAAAAGGTACAAGAATTATCATGAAATTTTAAAAGTTGAGTAATTTTGTAAATTATATTATTTTACTCCGACGGAATGTTTATATTTTTTGTCATGGACAATAGTAAAACTAGTATGGCTTTAGACTTTTTTGTTGTCAACAAAAGTTATTAAAGTTTTGTTTGGTGAGAGTTTAAAGTTAAATAAAATTGAAGTTAGAGTTAAGACTTTATTTGAAATTGAGTTTAACTAATTATTAAAATTATTTATAATATTATTATTATTATATAAATTCTAACATATTAATTAACTTCAGTTTCATTTCTATCAAACTCCAAATGAAAGCTGGTGCTAAATGAGACTTTAATTTTGCAAATGAAGTTAGAGATGCATGGTAATTAAGGTGATGAAAATTTTTATATTAAAATTTATACAGTAATAATGATGTTAAAAGTTGGTGTGAAATAAAATTAAGATTGAATCAAACAAAACCTAAAACTTCAACTACAAAAATTCTATCAAATAACGGTAATCATTTTGATTAAGTTTGACCTATTTTTTTATTAAAATATACTTTTTAAAATAGTAGTATTTTTGCTAATATTGCAATTTTCTTTTCAAAACCTTACAATTAAAGTTTAATTATATTATTTTTTGTTGGTTATAATATAATAAATATCAGCACGTGATTTTACAAATTTTAGATAAGAATATATTCTACTCTAATTTTTTTAGAGTAGAAAACTGGGAAAAGCGTTTTTTTTTTAATGTTTTCATGGTGGCGTAGGTAATTAAACAGTTGCATGGTGGGTCACGTGGTCCACCCAATTTATCATAAATCTTTATCATTTCTTTATATGTTTAATACTATCTAATTTTTTAAAATTAAATGACTTAGATTTTACATTCTTAAAAAAATTATAAGATTTATTATATAAAATTTATATATATATTTTTAATATAAAATATTAAAAATATTTAATAAATATTATTGTACACAATTATTATGTACATTAAAAAAGGAAAAATATTATACATTATTTAAACAAAGGGATCCTAAATTTTTAGGGGGTCTGTGTTTCTTGAAAATTAAGAAAAAAAAATTTAATTTTTTATTATTATCAAAATAATAAAAATTTAAATTTTTTTTATTTTTAAAAATTAAATCTGAATTTTCTTAAATTTTTATAAGATGCACAAATGGTTTGAAAAAAAATTTCATTTCTAAATTTTTAATATTTTAACTATAAAAAATATTTTAAATTTTACTTTTCATTAAGAGACAAACTCCTCCGTAGATACACCAGATAATTTTAACCGTTTTTTTGAAATATAATTTTTTACATTTTAATTTGATTCGGTGCGTTTAAAAAGCTGACGTCAGAAAAGCTGTGCCTGTTGCAAATTTGAATGAACAAACATTCAAATTGACGTGATAATGATTATTTTTAGGTATTATTTGTTTCAGAAAATACTTAAAAAATCGTGAAAAATGTAAAGTTAGAAATAAATAGGGTTAAATTTTATAATAAATTATACAATAAAAATTTATATATAATGATTTATATAATGATAATGTTACATAAAAACTTACGAGAAATTGTAGCACTTTTTGAAACAAACAAGACTTATTGTATTTTACTATTTTTGGTTATGACCTTATTTTTTGTGAAATGTATATAAAACATGCCTTACTTTATTAAATCAGATATTTTAAATTAAATTTAAGATGTTCTTTCTCCTTCCACATTTAAAAAAAAATAATGCAAGTGTCTATGGTAAAAATAACTAGTTTTTTATGTTGCATAAATTATAATTTTCCAAAAATATATAATCAAAACGAAAATTAATAAAAAATATTTTTTTATGATACTACATCCTCCAATGGTTGTCCCTTTTCAATATAGTCAATTTAACGAAACTCAATTTATAATTAAATTTTTTTTTTAAATATTTTGCAAACTTTATTCTTATGTGTTGTCCTTGGTGTTCATAATCTATAGATTATTTTGGAGTATCATCGTTCATTTTAGACATCAGAATAATTTTTTCTAATTTTTAAAATTTATTTTTAACATCATTATTATTATATAGATTTTAACATATAAATTTTTATCATTATAAATAATTACAATTTCATTAATAAAACTAACTATAATTTCAATTCTATCTAATTTTCAAATTTGAAAAAGACTACTCATGAATGAATCCTTAATTAGTTAATAAGTTTGTTGGTATTCCAAACACTACCTTTGCATTGTAGGTTGAGTTGATGGTGAATTAATATTAATTTAATATGATTACAGTGAATTTAAGTTATGTTAATATTTATTTAATGATATAATTAAAATATAAAATATAATTATTTAAAATTTAAAAATATTGATGTAATTAAAAAAATATAATAAAAAATTATTAAAAAGTGTATTAAAAAACTTCTATGTCATTACGACAATAAGAGAACAAAATCAGCAAAATCCCAAAATTCCTTTGGCGGGAACGAACCCTGCATTCAGCATTCTCTCCCACCACACCTCCGTGTACAAAATCTGGTTCGCCTACTTCCCCAAACGCGATCATCCCAGAATCCCAGATTGGAGTCGGAGCGGGAAGGAGAGAAGAATCTCCGCTCGCATATGGTGAGGGCGGAGGAGGATGCGCAGCTGAAGGCGGCGAAGGGGGGGTTCAGGGAGGCGAAGGCGGAGGGAAACTGGGAGGAGAAGGCACGGTGGGCGAACGTGATCGGGGACATACTTAAGCAGAGGGGCGAGTACGTCAAGGCCCTCCGTTGGCTCCGTATCGACTACGAGGTGTCGGTCAGGTTCCTCCCGCAGAAGCAGCTGCTGCCTACTTGCCAGTCCATTGGAGAGGTCTACTTTCGGCTCGATCGATTCGAGCAAGCCCTAGTATATCAAGTAATTATCTTTCCTTGGGGTCATGAAGGTTTTTAGATTGTTAGGTTTGGTCATGCTTATTGCGACGGGAATTTCGGAACAATGATGGTATTCAGTTGTGAAGAGCGCGATAATTGTTCGGGTCTAGGACATCGATTGCGATTAATCACACCCATTTACATGCTATTGTAGAAATGATGACAAGTTGTCGCGTTGTGTGGATACGATGATGGCCCTTTTTTTACCTAGTGAATCTGCGTCGGTAGACTGCATGGGCACCTAATAATATTTACTAGAATTAAAGTTGAATTCTAAAGGCAACTTGCTAAAGCAGATAGGTGTCTACTCACACAGATTTCTATGTAGGATCATAGCTGCACGTGTTACCAGTTAAGCATGTAAGAAAGATGAGTTCACCGGCTATCTTTCCAGAAGGCTTGGTGCAGAGTTGTGCACCATCAATAGTTATAGAATGTAATCATGCGCTGTACTCTTGGTGGTTTTCTTTTGCAATGCAATACTGTAATAAAAGACATTTCTTCCCTTACTGTTGCTGTAAGTGCAAAAGTTGCACATAGCCTTTCCTCATGTGTCATATGTTTGTTAGACATTGGTTTCTTCCTCATTTCATTTCCTTGTATTTGTCATATCCGAGTGCAGAAGAAGCATCTAGAGCTTGCCAAGGAATCTAATGACCTTGTTGAGCAGCAAAGGGCCAACACACAACTTGGTCGAACATATCATGAAATATTTTTAAGATCTGAAGATGATCATTCTGCAATAAGAAATGCAAAGAAATATTTCAAGATGGCCATGAAGATTGCAAGCACACTTAAAGACAATAATGGAAGTTCTAAGTACTCTCCTTTTCTCAGGGAGTTTATCGATGCACACAACAATATTGGTATGCTTGAAATGGATCTCGATAATCTTGAAGATGCTGAGAGGTATCTCCTTAAAGGCTTAAGAATCTGTAATGAAGAAGAGGTGTCTGAGAATGATGATGCACGAAGCAGGCTTCACCATAATCTTGGAGGAGTATATTTGGAGATGCGCCAATGGGGAAAATCTAGGGAGCACATTGAAAATGACATATTAATTTGTAAGAGGATTGGACACCAGCAGGGAGAGGCAAAGGGGTTCATTAATCTTGGGGAGCTGCAATATCGTATTCAGAAGTACACTGAAGCTGTCAATTGTTATCAAAAGGCTCTTGACATAGCAAAATGCATGGAAGATGAGGATGTATTAGTTGGTCAAATCACCCAGAATATTAAAATCGTGAAAGAAGCAGTTCAAGTCCTTGAAGAGATAAAAAATGAAGAGCAGAAACTCAAAAAGCTTTACAGAACCACCTGCAATGCCAGGGGAACATCCCATGAAAGAAAATACTTGTTGGAGCAGAATGCAACCTTAGACAGTTTGATCGAGAAGACTAGAATAATTTCTGCATGGAAAAAGGTACATTCTGTATTTTGCTTCTATGTGATTTTTGTTATCAATGTTACTTTCACCACTTCACATAGCTGGTAATTTGTCTTTTGTTCATTTATACTCTTTCATTGTGGTAAACCGGGCCATCTGGTGTGTGCAATATATCTTTTCAAGCCTATATTTTTTAATATTATGTGCATCTTAGTACCATAAATACCTTGTTTTGGTTGCAATAAATGGTTGTTGTGATATTAGTTCCAGATAAAGTTGGCTAATTAATGTAAACGTCTTATTTCATATAAAGTGATTCTTGATTCTCAATAAGAAATATCTGCCTCTGGCCTACAGGGCTTAACCTTATTTTCTTGTTTTGTTTTCTAATGATTCAGCATCTAGAATTTGCAAAAAGGAAGAGGAAGGTGGTAGGTGATCTCTATGACAAGGAAAAGCTGAGTGATTCTTACTTAGCTATTGGAGAGTCCTATCAGAAGCTTAGAAATTTTAGCAAAGCACGGAAATGGTACATGAAAAGTTGGAACATATATAGATCAATTGGGAACTTGGAGGTATGCTGATTTTTGTAGCTTTTACAATATAGACATTTAGTCATCAATTGGTTACAACTAGAAAAGTTTCTCCATAGTTATGCAACTTTAGTCTTCATTTTTTTTAATATGAGCATGTTCTGTTGCTCTTTTATTGTAACATTTTTTGATTGGATGGATGTGCAGAGATTTGAGACCAATAGACCATTATTGGCTTTTATACCATGTTGAAATGTAGATAATCAACTAAAAATTAATTGAATGATTTTCAAATTTGAGACAATTTCAATATTAGTAATCATGATGAGATTTAAATTATTTTCAATATTTAATAAATATAAATGAATCATTTTTTTCCTTGCCATTTTAAAAGAAAAGAGTCATTTGCTTTCAGTGGATGGTTAAAATGGGACTGTGTTTCATGAATGCCATTATGTGCGCATGCTTCATAGTTATGAGATCTTTGATCATTGCATTGTTAAACTCTATAGAATGTTGAAGGCTTTGATTTGTACCTATGAAAAAAATTTCTTTCTCATTTTGATGTCAAATTTCCAGGGCCAAGCTTTAGCCAAGATTGACATTGGAGAGGTTTTGGATTCATGTGGTGACTGGGCAGGCGCACTGGAAGCATTTGAAGAGGGTTACAGGCAAATATTCTCTACTTTTAATACCTTTTTCCATGCATTGATTTCATTTACATCTTTGTTTTTTGAATACTATCTTGATATCATGATCAGATTAAGACATTGTTTGTTGTTACTTGCTCTTGTTTTCTTCAAATTCTAATACTATATTCTGAATGTCATGCAAAAAATGTAACGATAAATGATCGCTTCAGTTCATTTGGAATCTTTTCTTCAGGATTGCTGTTCAAGGGAACCTGCTTTCGGTGCAATTGTCTGCATTGAATAATATGCACTACAGCCATATGATAAGATTTGATAATGAGGAAGATGCTAGGTAAGGTATGCTGAAATGTAGATGAATGAAATTGTTTGTATATTTCTGACAGATGAATGTTTTATAGAAAACTGCAGCGTGAAATTCACAATTTAAAGAATTTGATGGTTCAAAAAGATGAATTAAAAAATTTGGCGAATGAGTATTGCTCTGAGACAGAGACAGAAGGTCTTGAAATGTCTGATATTGTATCAAGTGAATATGATGCCTCTGATAAGCACAATATTGTCATCAGTAAGAAATCAAATGATACTGTTGAGTTAGAGGAAGACATTCCTCTTTCTTCATTTGTTCGGTCATTCAAAAAGTGGGATTCATCAAAGCAAAATAAGTCACATTTGAATAAACATTTTGATGTCTCTTGTAATCCTGCTGGACTTTCATCAGCTGATTTGATTGAATCGCCAAGTCATAATATTGTCAACCGAAAACGTACACGTGTAGTCATTTCAGATGATGAAGTGGATGACCATAAAAATTTAGTTGAGAAAAGAGGAAAGCTCCATGAAGCTACTTCGTTTGAAGGTGCTTCTCATCTGCACTCAGCATATTAGCATTTATTTTACATTTGGTCTTTAGTGCATTTATTTCATCTAGATTTTGACAAAAACTTCTATCCTTTCTATTAGATGGTCTGAATGTTGGGCGACCTAGTCTTGCTAATGCAATGAAGGTACTTTAAATGTTTATGAAGGTTTTTCATTATTGTTATCAAAAGGATCTATGCATCTCAGAGTTTCTAGGTTGCGAATTTCACAATGCTCACTTTTTTGATATGTTTTCATTGTGGATTGCATTAGTTGTCTAAGCTGATGATGCTAATTGCCTTCTTTTCCTTTGTTTTTTTCAATCTGATGTATTGTTGAAATATTGCATGCAGTGTAACATGCCATGATTCTTATTACTGTGTTTTTGATCACATAGGAAGTTTTGGGTTCAAATGCCCTAAGAGATGTGCTTAGTACTTGCACACCCATTGAACCTGAAGGAAGCAGTTCATCAAAGCAAAATAAGTCACATTTGAATAAACATTTTGATGTCTCTTGTAATGCTGCTGAAGTTTCATCAGCTGATTTGATTGAATCACCAAGCCATAATACTGTCAACCGAAAATGTACACGTGTAGTCATTTCAGATGATGAAGTGGATGGCCATAAACATTTAGTCGAGAAAAGAGGAAGGCTCCATGGAGATGAGGGCATGGTTACTTTGTTTGAAGGTGCTTCGCATCTGCCCTCAGCATATTAGCATTTATTTTACATTTGTTCTGTAGTGCATTTATTTCATCTAAATTTTGACAAAACTTCTATCCTCTCTCATAGATGGTCTGAATGCTGGGCGACCTAGTCTTGCTAATTCAATGAAGGTACTTCAAATGTTTTTGAAGTTTATGATTCTTGTTATCAAAAGCTCCTGTGCATCTCATAGAGTTTCTAGCTTGTGAATTTCACAATGCTCACTTCTTTGATATGTTTTTATTGTGCATTGCATTAGTTGTCTAAGCCTATGATGATAATTGCCTTCTTTTCTCGTGTTCTTTTCAATCTGATGTATTGTTGAAAGATTGCATGCAGTGTACCATGCCATGATTCTTATTACTGTGTTTTTGATCACATAGGAAGTTTTGGGTTCAGATGCCCTTAGAGATGTGCTTAGTACTTGCACACCAATTGATCCTGAAGGAAGCAGTTCTTCAAAATCAAGAATTCCTAATCCCTTCAATGAAAGGAGTATGGAAATTGAATCTCTTGCTGAGGCAGAATATGCAGACGTTCCCAAATCTATAGGTACTGAATCCAGAATGGACGGTTGTCAGGCATCAGGCAGTCTGCAGGAAAAGAAAATTGACGTAAGTACAGGTTCCCCTGTTTATTTCAGATGCCAATCTATGTCATGCACATAAAACTTATCAAATTTTACACATATTGCTTTTACTGTCAATGATGTTCAACTCTTGATTTTCTACTGCAGCATATCTTAACATTTAAAGTTGGCAATGACTTGATAAATGTTGAGAAACGCTTTTGCATAGATGATAAGAAAATGAGCACTGAATGCTTGAAGGTCAAAATGGTGTATGCATACTATTCACAGATCACTAAAGAGAAGAAATCAAAAGGTATTTGTGTCTAAACTTGTTGACATACTATTATTATGTTAACGTATAAATGGTCAAGTAGCCAAGGAGGCATCAACTTGATAACTTCAGTTTTTTAGTTAACGCAGTTCCTGAAAAATTACTTGCTAGAATATTTCATCTTATTAATCATCTTTATTTTATATATTTGTAATTTGTGATATATTATTATGACTTGAGCATTGCCTTGATTCCTTTGAAATTCTAACCAAGAATACTATCAGGCTTGTTTCCAGTTTTTCAAATGCTGAAGGTTAACAATAAAGAGTTAGGATTATCCGAAGCAATTGAATGTCATGATACCACCTTTTCTGGAAATTGTTGGATGGAGGTTATTATCGATGGTATTTGTTTTCCTTATTTTTCTTTTTGAATAAGAGGTCTTTTTTGCCATATATATGTACTAGTTTACTTTCTCACCTACAATGTAAGACTATCTCCACACTCTTTTTTATTACGTTATAAAAAGTACCCTTAGTTAAAAGAAATTTTATTGTAGGACATCTATTCACCCAATTTTACTAAATGGTATGGAGTGTTGGTCTATTAAATATCGATGTGCAAAAAATTTGTGTAGCAAAAATGATAACCTTAAGATGGATGAATGAAAGCAGAATAAGTGATAAGTTAAGAAATGATTTCAACCAAAATAACCTATGAGTTGCACTTATTGCTGATAAAAAAAGAGAGAATCTTTTTAGATGGTTTGATTATATGATAGAAGGCTTATATATGCATCTATAAAGATAGGATAATTAAATAATTTAGATAAAATTACATGATGCAGAAAATGGTGAAAACTTACATGGTTAAAAATAGTGAAAAAATTTCAAATTTACATAATTTGATGAAAGATTAGTGATGGATTGGAATAATGAAAAGAAAGGATTCATGTGGTTGACCTCTTGCAATGAGATTAAAGCACTAGATTGTTGCTATTAGCATATCATGTTTCTTTCCTCTCATTAATCTTTATATTCCTAATATTATGTTTACTACTTTGTTATTCATTTTCACACATTTTCAAAGAAACTTATATATTGACTTGCTTCTTATATTAACTTTACCCATTCAAAACAATATTTAGTTTTAAGTTGTATATTTCCTGGCATGCTACTATTTTCTTGAGAATATTGTTCGTGCAGAATGGGCACCCAAACGGCTGCTGAAGTTGTACATTGATTGTTGCAAGAGAAAGTCTGAGGAACCTAACATGGCGTTATTGAAAAAATTATATAATTTGGAGGTGTATCATTTCGTCCAGTTCCTATTTACACTCCAATTCCCTTTTTGTTAGCTTGAATGCCATCTGTTCTATAATTTATGCATATATGTTTATAGCTAGAGTGGTGTGATATTGTATACCATAGGTTTCTGAAGACGAAATTACTGTCTCCAACTGTGGACTGCAAGATGTTTCCATATCACCATTTATAGATGCCTTACGTGAGCACAAGTCAGTTGCTCTGTTAGATGTTTCACATAATGCTGTCGGTGAGAACATTGATGATTACTGATTGTATTTATAGGGAGCCATCTAAGTCAAGTTTTTAATGCAATACGAATTTTAACATGTAGGAAATGTGACGATGGAGAAACTAAAACAAATTTTTACTTCATCTGCTCAAACATATGGCAGTTTGATTTTGGATTTCCACAGCAATAGATTTGGTCCAACATCTTTATTCCAGGTACAAAGTTTTCAAGTATTTCTTTTCTTCTCTGAGCTCCAACTACACCTTTCCTTGAAAGAGACTATTGAACCTAATAATGGCCTTTGTATTGCTTCAAGAAGAAATTATTAAGACTAACGTAATTATCTTTGTATCACACTTTTTGGTCCTTTGATATACTCATGTACTTGCTATAGTATGTACACACTACACACATTCTAGTTTAAATAGCCCTTGAAATTTTCACAGTTTATGAAAAATGTGAATGTACATGCAGTCAAATCTTTCTTGAAAATGAAATACATATCTGGAATGTGCATCTTTTACATTTTGAGAAGATATTTTATATGCATAGGATTATGATATTTTGAAGGGTAATAAGTAAATGTTGTTGAAGTAATCTCACATATAATTGGGAAAGAGTACTTGCACGCATATATAGAGCAAAGATATCTTTCCACTCATAATTAATTGATTTTAAGTTGAATGTCTCATTTTTCTACATGGTATCATTGTTCAATATGATTTTCTAGACTAAATCTTTGCATATATATCTAATCTAAATATAAGAACATTTATAAGATCTAAAAAATGCCACAAGTAAAAAAGAGTGTGGAAATGGTCTTACATTGCATGCGAGAAAGTAAACTTGTACATATATATAGCAAAAAGACATCTCCACCCTAACTAATTAATTTTGTGTTGAATGTTGCACATTTCTACAAATGTTAGCAATTAGTCCTCTCTTTGGGTAGATGCTTGTTTTTGTAAATATATTTCCACAAGGTACTAAGTAATTACCTAAATGATTCATTATTTCAATTGATTAGTTTCTCTCTTTAAAGAGTATCTATACTCCTAGATTATAAGCTATGAGGGAAATATTTCCTCTTCTAAATAAGAGATCTCTCATCGTAACTAAAAGTTGAGGGAATGATGAAGGAAATATTCCCTTATATTAAGTTTTGTCAAATTAAAATGGTGAAGGATAGATGAAAGATTTAGATGAGGGAATAGCTAGGGAATAATTTTCTGTCTAAATTTAAAAAGTACAACAGTGGAATAAGCAAGGAAACATTTCTTTTCTATTTAAGATGAAGGATGGATGAAAGAAATTCCTTCAATACAAGTCTTTCATTTTCCCATCATCTTTTCTTTATCAAATCTCTCATTCGTCTCTTGTCAGTCCTTTGTGTATGCATGTTAAATGTAGACAGGAAACAACAATTTCCCATTTTGATCATTTATAAACCTACAAATAAAATTAAAATTCATATACATTCAGTTTCATTATTTTACATTCACATCCAAATCATATTTTACATTTCACATTCCACATTCCTTCCTCACTCAAATATAAATCACATTTCACATTTCACAAAGTACAATTATAAATGTAGAATAATTATCAAATTCAACCAATAGAAAAATGTAAATGTTCATATACAAGAATAAGTAACTAATATAGTTCAAAGAAATAGATACAAGTATTGAGTAAAGTTAATTTTCATATACACTCCATGTTTCTTCATGCAATGAGATGGGCTTGGATCTTGTGCTGGAGCCTTTGTTGTCATTCTCTCCCTTATCATATGGCCATCCTTGTATCTGTCACTTGAAAAGATAATATTTTTATACCAACAAATAAGTTATCATAATTGCAATAATTGAAATTAATAACTTAAATTGATACTTAAATATGTTAATAATTGAAATTGCAATTACCTATCATGTGTAGCTCTTGGATTTGATGCAAAAGGAGGTATGGCCCCTCATGTCTCCTTGATCATGTCTGTTGGAGTCAATGAGTCATGTTGGTCTAGATGCCAACAATAGAGAATATATCACGAACTTGACTTTGTAAAATCTGCGTCTTGTGTGCTACATTGCTAATAGCCTTTGCAATCACTTTTGTTGTCGCAAGAGTCTATATCTCATGAACTTTCCCTAGCTCTCCTTTTCCTATAGAGCATTTAAGAAACTCATGCGTCTAGTAATTTCTTGCATGTAGTATATAAATCTGCCTCACTACTTGTGGAATAATCAAACTGATATCATGCCTATTATGAAGAAATGAAATTACATTTAACAATCATGTCTAAATAGTATTTTAACCTTTATAGCACAAAAGTAACTTATTCTTACTTTGAATTGATGCCATATTTCTTTACGTTTATCCTCGGTTAATTCCTTGAATGTTATTGTTGTTGAACGCATGTGAGTATGCTAAATGGTACAAACCTGGCCAGAGGCATCATAGGATTTTTTACCTTTGGATGCCTTATTTTTTGCATAAAGCATAAGATTCATATACTTAAAATGAATATAGGATAATATTTTATACCCTCCAAACTCATGTTGCTGAAGAATAAGTCAAATCATTGAATCCTTTGGAACTAGTCACAGCCTCCACAACTAGCAACATGTGCTTCTATTTATACAACATTTAGAACCATAAGTTTCAAGTTCATTAAAAGTGATAAGAAAATATATAATTACATAACATACCATTGTCTCAAATTTCACTACCAACGGCCTGGACATGATAAGATTACTATGCAGTCATCCTACATATGAAGGCTCTTCTGTACAACATAGAAAACTCATGTGAATCAACTGAAGGTTCTTCACTCCCAAATGCATCATCAACTCTCAGTTCTGATTAAGTGTTCTCTATAGGAGCAGTTCTTTTGGTGATAGTGGTAGGCACTAACCTTTCTCATTAGAGATGCCAATATATATAGTCTTCAACAAATCTCAATACATTATAAACATTATGAACACAAACATGCATCATAATCAAATAATCACAATAGCTGAAATATTAACAATAAAAAATATTTTTTTCACCATACAAAATAATCACCTTATATCAACATGCATTTTCCAAAACTTTTTTATTGAGATTAGTAGAAAATTGTGCATTTTTTACTGTTATGGTGGAGTTGCAATTGGTGAAAGGAGATCAATGGTGTCTGGGTGGTTGGTGCTTGAGCTGCAGGGAGAGCAATCGGTGGATGCCAACAGACATCTGTAGACAGTGGTGGGAGTGGCCAACATGAGGATCAGGAGTGGCTTCATGAGGAGGCCAAGGGTTCAGCCATTGACAGAGAGTGTGGGGTTGAGATGGAAGAGAAAATGCAGAGAGAAAGAGAGAAGGAATGGGCAGGTTTTTTTTATTTTGCAGAGTCACATGAAAGATAGACAAAGTAAATAATTCCTTTTTCCAATATCAACCAAACTTAAGCAGAAAGAAAAATATCTTCATCTTTGTTTTTATTAAATTAAAGACGAAGGACTGTCTTTTGTCTTTAGTTGTCCCCTAAAATAAAAATTCTTGTAGTGCTAGCATTACCTTATTCTACTTTTTTATTGACAGATTTGTGAGTGCCCTGTGCTATTCACACGATTGGAGGTGCTTAATCTGTCATATAACCGTCTCACAGATGCTTGCAGTTCTTACCTTTCCACCATTTTGGTCAACTGCAGAGGTATTTCAAATTACCATATTGCTCCACTAGTGCAGTGCCATCTTTTTTCTAAACTAAATGTAAAATATTTTATTAGTTACCATACAGCCTTCTCTCCATGGTACTGGGCTCTATGATCCATGATGCATCAATGCGTCTGATCTATATTCTAACTCATTATACATTTTCTTTGCTTGTGAAGCACTCTACAGCTTGAGCATAGAACATTGTTCTATCACGTCTAGAACAATTCAAAAAATTGCTGATGTCTTGGAGGAAGGATATGCACTTTCACAGCTAAAGATAGGTATTTTGTGAAATTTGCTGGAAAACATTGATTTTGGTGTTTCCTTTATATACTTTAACACTTCCAAGTTCCAACCATGTTTTATACAGGAAAAAACAGCCCTATCTCCGGAACTGCAATAATTAACCTTTTGGTCAAACTTAATAAGTTGACTAGGTTAGTATTAGCCTTTTGTCATTTGAAAGAAAGTGGAATACTTGAACATCTGGATATTTGAGAATTGGATTTTCTGGCTATAATTTATATTTCCTGTTTTTGTAGCTTTTCAGAGCTTGGCTTGAACGGGCTTAAATTGAGCAAGAACACAATTGATAGCCTTTGCCAGCTTGCTAGTTCGTCAAGCATGTCAAGTTTGATGCTGGGATCAACTAACATTGGAGATGTAACTTAAATGTTAATAATGCATTTTAACATAAATACTGTTATTCGTGTTGATTTTTTTCTTCCACAGGATGGAGCTCTGCGATTGATGAAAACAATATCAAGTGGGCCTCGAGAGTTGGTCAAGCTTGATTTATCTGATTGTGGGATTGGGATGAATTTGACAGAATTATGTGCCAACATTAACCTCATAGATGGGCTTCTTGAGCTAAATCTTGAAAAAAATTCTTTCCAGAAAGAGGTATATATTTTTTGTGCTCTTAATCCCGTGCAGGCTTTCCATTTTCCTTGTCTGATTGCGGGGAATTTTTACTTAATTAGTGCCAGATCCCTAACCCTGCATATGAAATCTTGAATTATGCAAGTTGCCCACGGTGGATCAGTCCTTTCAAGATAGATTATAATGACTAGTGAAAAGAACTTGCAAATTGCATGTGAGAATGCATTGTTACTGTTAGGTAATACATGCAAAAAATAATAGGATTATTTTTCAATTTAATTTCGATTGAAGGAAAATCAGGATTTATTTTATGTTGCCTTTTCAATAAAGGAGTTGGCTTATTATAATAGATATGTTGTTTGGAGAGTAAAGAGTAAGATGAAGAATAATTATTTTTTGAAGAATGGAAGACGTTCGTAGTTTGGATGATAAAAGAAAGTACTTGGGAGATGTATATAAAAGATGTTCAAACTATTATGTATCTATTATTGAGCATTGAAAATAGTTGGTTTAGTGGTTAAGGACTTCGTGCAAGGATGATATGACAGGTTCAATCTTCACTTGTGCAAAAGTTTATCCTTTTTTTCGACGTGTCGAATTGAAGGGTTTTTTTTTATGAAAAGAAATTGAAAACCATTTTCAGTACAAAAAGGGCCGGTCATATGACCTGCCTTTGTTTAATATAATAGATAGAAACACCTAAAATGTGCACACGTTCCCCCCTGGCTCTGCCCAAGTGATTTTCTGGTATGGTTTTTCTTTGACGTCCATGTTTGTTTGGAAGGTTTCTCATTCTACTTATGTGCCTTTTCCATCAGGGTTGCATTGCGTTGTCATCACTGCTCCTCAATTCTCAGAGCTCCCTCAAAGTTCTTGTTCTAAACAAATGCCAGCTTGGTTTGTGTGGCATTACTCAGATAATCAAAGCACTAGAAGGTAATAGATGCAGCTAGCATATTCCTGCTCTCTGGACTTGTATTTTTTTATGAAACGCATGGACTTGCATTACATGCACGTCATTTGCAGAGAATGAATCTCTAGAAGAACTCCATATTGCGAACAACATTGACTTGCCTTCAATCGAAGTAGCGTCAAAAGATGATCGAGCAGCGCCAGATGCATTTAAATATTCGAACCAGCCAGAGCCATGTGTGTTGAATTCTGATTACAACATTCAAGTTGCGGACAGCGAAGATGAACTCACAAAAGCAGAGCATGCATCACCAGGTCCAGGTGATGGTCGTATGAGATGGGGTTGTAAAACACCGTTCACGAGATGTGTCATGGTTCAAGAGCTTTCAGCAAGTATTTCCTCGGCCAGGCGTTTGTCACTGCTTGATCTCAGTAGTAATGGGTTGTCCGAAGAAATAACGGAAGCATTGTACAGGGCGTGGTCTTGCTCGAGGTCTGGTGTTTCTGCCCAGAAGCATGCTCAGGAGCAAATTATCCACTTTTCGGTGGAGGGAAGGAGGTGCTGTAGCACGAAGCCCTGCTGTCAAAGAGATGGAGCGACGTAAGATCCACACTCGCATTCCCACCGCTCGGTAAAAATACATATTGCTGCAAATGTTAATATCAGGTGTTTCTAAGGTTTCTTATCCACGAAATTTAAAAAAATAAAATCTTATAAGCAAATAATTCAGGCATTTCTTTGGCATTGTTCATCAATTCCATTTCTGTATTTTGAGAGCAGAAAAAAGTAAGTTTTAGTTGAATAATTTTAAGATAAGAAGAGAAAAAAAAGTAATTTTGATAATGAAAAGAGTAGATTAAAGAATATATATGTCATTATGAAGTTAGAAGTTTAGAAATTAGAAGTAAAAGAAGTAAATGATGCCTTAAATATTGACCTTCCTTTCCTACCATTCGTCACCGGCTTATGTTTATGTAAAACCATTCCCTATCAACGGTTGCATGTAAAACGTTAGAATTAAATTGGACATTTGGCAGTTTTGCTTCGTTACATCATGTTTTGTTTCCGTTATGCTTACAATAGGGATAATATCTTTCGTCGGTATTTACAAAAATTAATTCTATTCATATAAGGTGAAGATTGTAATTTGCGTTTTATGTTTTACTTGTTAAGGTCATGCCTCACCTTCATTTCACCTTGGTGAGGTCATGTGTAACTTACATTTCTTTTAGCTTTGTTGAGATCGTACGTTACCCATATCTTACTTTTCACTCCCCTTGAAGTCTTGTGTTACTCTCATCTTACCTTTTTTTTTTTTTGAGGTTGTACATCACATACGTCACCGTTGAGGTTGCATGTACTTACGTGTTGTTTTGCTTTTGCTTGCCTCCCTCCCTTGCTTGTGAATGTGTTCGTGAATTAGGTTGATATAATCGTGAATTGTATCAGATCGTGAATTGCATTGATTTGACCATTCTTTCTTTCGCTTGGTGTGACCATCAACATGATTGATTAAACCATAACATCTTTTAATTTGACCATTTGTTGGACTTCATTCAACACAAATCTTCCTCCAGTTTAACTTGACCATCCTCATTCAATTTGTGAATGCCACGTCTTATTTAACAACGTGACACATTTACCGCATGGCACAAGTGTATTTTAATCATACAGTATTTTTTCATTTTTTTTAAAATAAATTAAAAAGGTAACTTAACATTTAACACTTACAGGAATTATTTTCTATAAATTCTTATAAAAAATTAGCATCCTTGACAAAATGCTAATTACAAAAATTTCAATCTACATCGAGTTGATGAATGCGAGCTTTCATCTTATTGAAGTCGACTACAGAAGGCTACCATTCAGGGTTGCATTCCGTGGGATTACAAAACATGAACTTCATTGGGAATGAAAAAAGTACTTTTACCGAACACTTAAGAGTATTTTTGGTTTCAATGGAAGTGAAAAAATTGCTTTAAGAAACTCTTTAATATCATTACGTTAAAAGTGATTTTTGATTTTAATAAGATACTACCAAGTGAACCCTTAATCAAGCAGTTTAAAGCTTATATACAGATCTGCAACGGGCCACCAGGGCAGAGCAAGTAGATTTACATTTATGTACATCCACCGGGAACCTTTTCTTGCTTCCTTAGAGTGGGACTACAAGAATGTGGGGACAAACCATAATCACACAGGGAGCAACCTGATCAAATCAACACGAGAGAACAATGGTGATGATTATTTTGTACTGTAAGTTATATCTCCAGCTTTCGTAGCAATTCAGATAAGGCATTATATAGAATGGCGGCTGCAGGTGGGCTTGGCAATGACCCGAAGAGGATATCAGCTGCTGTGACAGAGGGGGAACCATAGAATCGAGCATTCTCCGAAGCACGTGTAGAAATGATGCATCCTTCAAGTGAGCATCCTACGAATGCACCTTCAGAGACAACATACAAATGTTATTAGCAAGGAACAAATTGCCAGGGCAACAGAAATAAAAGAATGTAATACCTTTACTGCAACTGTATGTGTAGCTTGCAGCATAACCACTATAACCAGCATGAATATCGGCTTTGGCTGTCCGTCCAACAATACCAACAGCAGCATTGATACCCGCCCCAACAGAGAAATGCGCATTTTCAGTGAAGATTTTCACGGCATCATTGTTTCTTAGGACAACTAAGAAGTCTGTCAGCTGGCCACCAACCTGCGATCAATCTCTCTCTGTCATTACAAAAACAATGAATTACTCAATACTAAGGTAGTGTTTAGACCTTGCTTATGCCAGCCTGCTTATTTTAAGATAAGTACTTATTCAAATAAGTTTTTTGATTGCCTATCCGATTAATCTGCCATTAGTTTATCAACCTAAGTGATGCTTTTTAGACTGATGGAAAAGTATCAAATTATCATTTGCAGCTTTTCCCAAGCTTCCCTTGACATCAAAATGAAATTTCAATAAAACCAACGCGAATTTGCAATGCATGCCATTGAAAAACCCATAAACTCTCTAATACTTGTGCTAATAGGTCAGATCAAGGCACCAAGTGAGCTCTAGGAAATTGGATTCAATCAAGTGATTGCCTTAGGTCATTTTGGTACACTTTTGATCACCTCATCACCTTGATTACTTTGGTTGCCTTATTGAAATAATATACTTTTAAGTGGTGTTCCTTTGTCTTTTGATATTTTGGTTTTCTATGTAATATACTTCTACTTTCTATTTTAATTTCTTAGCACCACTTTTTTCCTGTTTTTGCCACTTCTCCTATTGTCATGTCCTCTTCCTTGTCTCTTCCTAGCTCTTACCTCTTGGCTTTCTTCTTCTTCTTCTTTTTCTTGTACTTTTTGTCATCATCTTCTTTTTTAAAATTTTTTATACCCAAATACATAGAAAAAAGTTTTCTATTTTCATCTCCTCACATTTTCTCACAAGAATGTAAAAGAAATTATGTACTACCTCGTCTGCATGTCAATGGAAATTTCATCCAATTGATAGGTTGTCTTTGTCTTTGGCTTATTGCTGTCATGGCATTAGTAGGTATAGGAACTCCTTGAAAGCCAATCCTCTTTATTTATTAGAAATTTTCAAATATTCATTGTCATATGATATGACTAGAAGAAGGAATTTATATAGAAAATATGTTGACAATTTGACACCAATATTGCAATTTCTTATGCAATATAATTTTTATCTTATAGTTCAATGAATGAATCATCATTGTTAATGTTATATATTCATTCCTATTTGTTATAATTTATCATATTTGATTGGGCCATCGTCACTCCTCTTGCCTCAAGCATTTTCAAGAGATGTTGCATTTCACTTGACTATGTTATAGATGACTAAATGATTGCAACAGAAACACAATTTAAATTTAACAGAACCAAGAACTTCACCTCATCTTTCCTAGCTATCACACATGAGTTAAGCTTAACGGCATCTCTGAGGTAGTTCTTGATAATATTAATGAGAAAAATTATTGAAATAACCCAACATACTTGGAGCTTTTAAAAGTTATTCTTCACAACCTCATGAAATCAACGTCTCTAAAAGATTCTATACGTATAACAGAAGCTTGTATATTGAAATAAGCTAACATAAAAATAATGTTTGTAAAAATAAAAGTTTTTAAAGCTGATTTGATCCTACAATGGTTAGCAGCATATCAGCAATTAGAATTTGTGTAGTACAGTTGTGTCACCAAAAGAGGGAACTCAAAATTGTGCCAAATTGCAGATAATTAAATATTTTCACAAGATTATTATAAAGACCGTAAGTGCACGCTAATAAGTAAATATAATTGACCTGAGCTCCCCATCCAACACCAAAAGTCGAGAGAGCAGAAGGTGGAGACCATGATCCATCTTCTCTTTGAGCAATGACTAGCCCAGTTCCAATATTATATGTAACCATGACACCAACATTCACAACTGTAAGTAATGCAAAACCTTTTGCTTGTCTCAGAATAGCTTCAGGGATTGATTTCTCTGGCTTTAGTCTGCCAACCTTGGAAATGCAAAAAATTCAAATTAGTGTGCAGATCTCACTAATGCAAACCGTAGTATATCGGTAGTACTTTAGTACACAATTGCATTTTTAGTCTTTCCCTAGAAAATTATAACATTGAATGAAGTAAGAACTATAACCTGCATATAAATAATGAAACCAAAATGCAAATTTAAATCAGGAAACAAAAAACAGAGCTGCAACAACAAAATACAATATGTGTACCTTGTTATAAGCATGGATTATGTTTGTCGCTTTGTAAATCTCGTACTCCATAGATAGGCCCCACGGAAAGTTCAACCATGACCTTAGAGTACTAAGATCTGTTAGATCATGGGTAGGCAACTGTGAAGCATGGCTGACCTGGTCCATTAGATAGGGCTGAACAGCAATAAGCCGCACACTACACACATCACAAACACGCTGAGGATCTGCTGTGTGGAATTTAGAAGGCAAAAGGCTTCTTCCCTTGGAGCAATCATTGCAAAATATTCCACCACAAAATCGACAGTGATGACGGGAGCGCATGATAGGATGGAACTGTACATTACAGAGCATGCAGGCTGAAGCAACACTGTCAGCTAACCACTTTGGAGGTTCTGCATCAAGAATTTCATTTGTACTGCATATACTTGCATCTGTAAGAGTATTAGAAATCTCTTTCCAAGATTGCTCGAGAAGGTCAGTTGAAATCCATGATTTATTGCAGCTAAGCAAATCACCCTTTGCAAGTGCACCAATCTTGCCTCTTGCCACCACAAGCATCTCAGCCATCACATCCCACATGGTCAACTCCTTATTAACGCCAATAAATTGGTCCCAGCCCATATCTCCCTCTGGCAAATATGAACCCTGAAGGCACAAACCCCTGCTCCACTCCTCATAGTTTCTTTCTAACATGGGAGGAACAGAAACGGGTATCCAAATGCCAGTATCTTCGTGCAGTGGTGTGTCATAGAAGAAATATTTACCCAACTTCCTCTCTCTGGAGTTATCTGATGAAATCGAGCCACAATGATCTGCCTGGTCCATTACTACTCTGGAGCATGCATCATTCGCCTCAGAGGGGTCACTTTTTTTGTCGTCTTCATTGCTGGTTATCTAATAGCAAGTAAACAAAAAGATAGATATTAAACAGAACATATGGAAGCACTTGACCATCTGCTAGAAATAAATTTCAACGAAATCTCCTGGAGACTAACAACTTCATCAAACACGAGTGTCGGACAAACAGCCGGGGAATTGTTACAAGCATGATTAAGCAACCACAATCAATTATCGGTCCCACAACATACAGTCACAACAATTCCAATGAACACGAATGTAAAATGATCAAAAACAATAATTCACAATCAAAACCTAATACAAGTTTGCTCCCATCGACTCCGAGCTAGAAAACAAACAAAATAATAAAAAAGGAAACCTTTTCCATGCCCCTCGAAAGAAACCCACGAATTTTATCAGAAAATTTCCAGAACATAGATCCCTCCCAAATTCGCGAGATTCATAAGTCATTCCCAAGAAATGAGTTTTACCTTTGTTCGTTTCGTTTCCGTCCACAATCATGTGTATTTATCACAGTAGGAAAATTGGGATGGAGAGAGGAGGGAAGATGCAATCACCTGGTGCGAAAAATGAGGGCCGGAACTCCGGATTCCATTCCCCTCATCATCGGGAGCGGCAGTCTCTCCAAAATCCCTACTTTCACGGGGCGAAGTGGGAACAAGGCCGTCCTCTTCCAGACCAATTCTAGGGTAGAGCTCGTTCTCCGCCATGAGAACAACCATGAACGGAGGAAGAACGAGAAATTTCGGGGTTTCGTCCGGACGAGGGAAGCGGAGGCGGATGAGCTTCGTCTTGCTTCAGCTTTCTTCCTTCCGGTGGCGGAGGAGGCCGACTGATGAATGCTGATGATGATGATGATGGACGGTTGGGATCGGTCCACGAGGCTTGGGGTGCGTTTTTTTCGATCCTACGTATAATTAGTTTCGAATAGTAAATTAAGTAGAGGAAAAATATTCTATACAAAATTAATTTTACAGGTGTTAAATTGAATAATTTAGATTATATTTTATTAAAATTATTTTTTCATACTTAAACTCAGTTCGGTGACCTAGAGTTGAACTCTAGGGATCATGTAACTCTGACTTTTAATCGTAATTTACCGAACATAGAAAAATTATCTATTGTAAAAAAAAATTTAAATAAAAAAGTTAAAATACAAGTGTGTGATTATTTTCTACTCTCGTAAATAAATTTATGATTTTTTATAATATTGTAAAAAAAAATGTTAACATCGTAAAAAAATGTTATAGATGTAATAAAAAAGTACAATTTTAACATTGATAATAAATTTGAAATTTTTGTAGTGTTGTAAGAATTATTTTAACATTGTAAAAAATGCCATGTTTTTATTATAACAAAGAAGTGTACAATTTTTTATAATATTGTAAAAAAAATTATTGATATGTGAAAAAAAATTGATTATTTTTTAACAAATTGTAAGATTTGTTATAACATTATAAAAAAAAAATTTCATTGTAATAAAGAAGTGTGTAATTTTTTGTAACGCTGTAAAAAAAAAAATTAACATCGTAGGCTAAAAAGGGAAAAAAAGTTTATATTTTTTTAACATTGTAAGATTTATTGTAATATTATAAAAATATTTTTATTGTAATAAAGAAGTGTATAATTTTTTGTAACGTTATAAAAAAAAATTATTAACGTTAGAGGCTAAAAAGGGAAAAATGTCTAATTTTTTTGTAACCTCTTAAGATTTGTTGTAATATTGTAAAAAAAATTTCATTGTAGTAAAAAATGTGTACTTTTTGTAATATTGTAAAAAAATTATTAACAGTAGAAGCTAAAAGAAGAAAAAAAGTTTATCATTTTTTGTAATATGGTAAAAAATATTCTTGTTGTAAAAAAAAAGTAATTTTTTGTAACATTGTAAAAAGTAATGCTATATTGTAAATAATGATAATATGGCTTTAAAAAATATTATTAAATAATAAAAAGTTGATACTTTTTTTTATAATAGGTGGGTCTTCCATCGCAATGGTAGAACAAAATAAGGCAAATGTTCAATCAGATATAAGTTTTCTTTTTAAAAAAAAAACTCAAAGATCGTGCAAAACCACAAAGCTTTTGTAACGTTTGTAACGAAAAAATCATTGCTCCTTTTTCTCGATCTAAGACCTTATTTTTTTGTGTACACTTGTATTTTTCAATCGTTATTTTTTTGTTCATCATTTATATCATCATTGTCATCATCTTTCTATTTATCATTACTTATGTTATTGTTATTTTTCACATATGTTACTCGTAATATTATCATCCTTTCCATATATTGCTTATATCATCGTTATTTTTCTCGCTTCTTCCTTGTATTGTCACATCCTTTTGCTTGTCATTCATACTATTATTATTTTTCTTATTTACCGTTTATGTCATCATCGGCTTTTTACTTGTCACGTACATTGTTATCATTCTTTTTGCTTGTTACTCACTCATGTTGTGTCGTTTCTCTCACTTGTCACTTATGTTGTTAGTCTCTCCACTTATATCGTCGTTATTCCTCTACTTATACTATCATCGCCTCTCTTGTTTATTACTTGTGTTATCGTCATTTCTTCTATCTGTCACTTACATTGTTGTCGTCTCTCTTATTTTTTACTTATGTCATCATTGTCTCTTATATATTGTTCATACTGTTGTCATCCCTCTCAACTACCGCTCATATCATTAACATCTCTTTCACTTATCACTTACGTCATTGTCATTCCTTTTTACTATTTTCACCGTCATCTTCTCTCTTACCCATTATCGCTTACTATGTGATTTTTAGTTGTTATATTTAATACTTTTTTTAACTTTCTATTGATACATTGGTCATCATTTTTTGAACTTTAGAATTAAAGTTACAAATTTAAGAAGAGTGTATTGTAATTATAGATTTATATATTATAGATTTTTTTTAAAATAAAAATAAGAAAATGACTAGTTTTCTACACGTGTCATTAGAGAATTGATATCTTAAAGTAAATTATGTAGTAAATAATATCACGAAGAGTTGAAATTAAGAGTATTAAAATAAATAATATTAAAATCATATAGTAAATTATGTAATAGAGATTTATGTATGAAATTAAAATTTTACATTTACAAATACTTAAAATTTAAGATTTAAAATTTAAAATTAACTCTACACAATACATAGACTCTATTTATTTATAGAATAAATTATCTTACATTGGCTACACATAAGTTTGTTAGAGCACTGCATCCACACGCAAGCGAAAACGAAGATAATAAAAAGTAAAACTTACGTTTGAATACATAATAATTAAGGTGATGTAAAATTTTCTATATTATAATATGCATATATGTATTTATCTTTTTATAACCTTATTTGAAGTTAATTTTTGTTAATTTTAATAGTTAAATAAAATTTAAATTGAAATTAATTTATTAAACAAAATTAAATTTATATAATAATAAAAATTTATATATTAAACTTTATACAATAATAATAATATAAAAATCATTTTAAAATGTAATAAATCATCATTTACTTCTTCTTGCTTCCAATTTTCAAAAATACTCTTATTTTCACGATGACATTTACATTTCTCAATCTAATTCTTTTATTATTAAAATCACTATTTCTCTTTTTTTAATCTTAAAATCATTTACTTAGAAATTACTTTTTTAATTATTAAAGATTAATAAACGATATCTAAGACATTCTCATTTGAAGAGTGGAAAAAGTAATTTTTAAGAAAATAATAATAATTTTAATAATAAAAAATAAAATAAAATAAATAAAAATCAACGTAAAATTAAAAATATTTTTATAAATTAAAAGTGATAAAAAAACGAAGCGTATATAAACTCAAACGAAACCTATCAAACAAACGGTGTTTTTGTTCCGGAGGTTTGTCGCT
The DNA here is from genome assembly GCA_024699675.1 of Amphibolis antarctica. Lineage (NCBI taxonomy): Eukaryota > Viridiplantae > Streptophyta > Magnoliopsida > Alismatales > Cymodoceaceae > Amphibolis > Amphibolis antarctica. Next base: position 74,516 of record JAMKPZ010000116.1, read on the forward strand.
CACTGGAACCGTGAAAATGACATCTTTTTGAGTTTTGTGCGGGATGGAGGCGGTGCAGGTAGCCAGGAGGAGGATGCGCCGGATACTCCATCACATGGCCGGGAGCAATGACGACAACATCGGAAAATCACCCGCTCCTGTGGTGAGCAGCCTCGAATGTTCTCTCTTTGACGATTGATATCTTTCACCGTCGTGAACGGCTCGAAATTTTCTTCGTTTATGTCCGAGGGGACAGCTGAAAGTTCCTAGCCCTGGAATCAGTTTTCGAATTCAGGCAGCTTTATAATATATGAGCTGGTTTTGGATGTTGTCCAGCGATTTCATAACTATTTGTACTGAAGTGGCCCTAAGTAATTCTGCAGCTTTATAATCTAATTAGGAGTTGATTTTGGATGATGTCCAGTGATTTGCTAACTTTTGTTACTGATGTGACCCGTTTGGGCTGCCCTCATTTTAAGAGGACGTAGCAATTTGGCTTGGTTAGATCTACCATGGACGGTAGTTGTAATCGGTGGCTTTCCTAGGGTTTCCTCATCAGAGATCCCTGGGGTAGAGTATCGAGTTGGCCCTTACGAATTGCTTGATGCACTATCTAACTTCAACATTTTGACGAAGTGTAGCACAAAGAAAAGAAACTCCATGGCGCTTCCACCCCGTAGGAAATACAATATCATCCTAAGGGCACATTCGGCATCCAGCAGTCACAGACCAATAAGCACTTATTAAAAAATACAGCTTATTGAATTGGAGGTCTAAGACCAATTTATTGAATAAGCTATTTATTTTTTACGATACCTACTTAATTGTGTTTGAAAATACTCTGGCTGTTTTAAAATAAGCTGGTGTAAAAATCTGGTTATTGTTTCAACACAATCAACTGTAATGATTGGTTCTTGAACTCTGTTTTTAAATCCCTTCTATTGAAATTTGTCGTTATTTTATTGATTAAATGTTGCAGTTGGTTTAAGTGTTGTCTTTGGTTTCTCCCAAGTCTTGCTACTCTCCCTCCCTCCCTCCCCCCCCCCTCTCTCTCTCTCTCTCTCTCTCTTTGAATTATGTGTTTCCTTCTAGATTTTTTTTCCGCTTTAAGTTTTCTGGAGCTTGCTAAAGCTTATAATAAGCTTGCATCAATTGAAATTACTTTCTACATCCCAAGCTTGTTTAACTGAAGCATCCATTATTATAGTATCCAACTTACAATCTTCTTCTATAGAATGGAAGATCTTTTGCTTCCTCTTTGAACTATAGTGATTGTTATCTCATTCTCTAATTCAGCTTGTTCTCCTGTCCTTTGTTGGGCTTCTATGTGGGTAGTATATTGAATTCTCTACCGTTCTCTTAATGCATAGGGAAATTCTTCTGTCCAAATTTCTGGCAAGTTTTTGGTTTCTAGATCTCAGACATCTTCAGAGTTTTCAAACATAAATAATTGGCGAATCCCATATCAGCATTGGATATCTCCATCTACAACAAGTGCTTCAATGTTTGATAGCTTGAACAATACTTTGAGTGAGAAAAAACAACCTGATTCTCAGATGGCTGAAGGAGCATTCACTTCATGTTGTATGTTGATTCAATATTTGAATATGCTAAAATTTTCCTGTTCATATATGTGCATCGTCCTTACTATAACTGACAATATCACAATATATCAACTTTTATTGGCAATGCCAACTTCACATGATAATGGTTAATATATGCAACAGTCCATGCCTTAATCTTACTAAATGTTGTCAGCCACTTGAATTCTTTCATCTATTCTGTTCTATCACTGAATCTTTCATTAAATTATGTAATTTTAAATATATTTTTATTATTTCTAATAATCTAATCATGTAATTTTGTCATTATCTACTTCTTTTAGTTTGACCTGGATTAATTCACTCTCTTTTCTTTATGAATGCATGTATAAGCCTTCTGTGAATATGACTAAACCATTTAAGATGATTTTTTTCTTATTTATCAACAATTGGCGCAACTCCTAATGTATTTTGGTGAAATCAGTCTTTACCTTATTATATGGTATTATCACTTATCAATTTTAACATCTTCATATTTGCTTTACTAATTAATTTACACATATTCATATTTAAAAACTTAATACTGTTTGCCATAAAGTGGTGTTGGATGAATAGATGTCATGTAGGATTTTCTTTTTAATGTTAGGGATATTCTTTTATCATGTAATGCTATGCATTCCTTCATTTCATTTGACTTACATTTTGTCTTTGAGTAATATCTTTTATAAATATCTGAAATTCTTGCTTTTAAGGATCCCATGGTTATCTAATTTATCCTTTTATCATTGTTCTTGCAATTGTTAAACTTATACTTTATGCATTTAATTTTAGCTTTTCTTAGTTTAAATCCTTTTTATTTTAATATGTCACTCCATGATTCTAATTTGAAGCTAACTCTTACCTTACTTTCATTAACTAAGATTGAGTTATCAACAAATAGCAAACCTCAAGATATTTCCCCCTCAATTTATTTAGTTATTACATATATGATTAAGATAAAAAAATTTATTGATTTGGAGTTGCTCATTAGTGTAAATTTATGCTTATTAGAAATTCTTTTGTTTGTTCTATAGTTTTAACACTAGTTACGTCTTTATCATAGATATTTTTGTTAATGTTAATATTACTAATGAATACTACTTTTTTCTTTAATACCCAACACAATAAGTGTCTAAGTATTATATCATATGGTCTTTCTAAATTAGTAAATATCATGTGGAATTTTTTTAATTGATCTTTTATTGTCGATAAAATAAGAGAAAGCCTCTTGGATGGGTTGGCCATATACCCATATCTATAGAAGCCTTATTTATAGATGTACTTGTAAGGAATGGAGAATTAATTAATGTAGGTGAAATTAAAAGAGATAGTGGAAAATGAAAAAAATTTAAAAATATTGACAAAAGATTTAAAATTATATATTATAACAAAGGCTTTAGTTATGGATAGAAATAAATGGAGGGAAAGAATTCATGTAGCCAACCCCACACTTCTATAAAAAATCAATGCTAAAGTAAAATCTAAAATTATGTTCCTACTTCATTTTCTATCACATGACCTAAATCCGCCATGATTCCTCTCATATCCTTCATTTATTTTCAAATTATATAGTTTAACAAAGGCTTTAGTTATGGATAGAAATAAATGGAGGGAAAGAACTCAGGTAGCCCCAACCTCACATTGCTATAAAAAATCAAATGCTAAAGTAAAATCTAAAGTTATCTTCCTACTTTATTTTCTTTCACATTACCTAAATCCGCCATGATTCCTCTCCTATCCTTCATTTATTTTCTAACATGTTTATTTGAATCTCTTCAATAAAGAAATTTTCTGTAACTTTTCAGCCTTGAATTAAATTATTCATATCTTCCTAAATTTTTTGTTGAATAGTTTCTACCATGCTTCCTTGTGGTGCATATGGGCTAATAATATTAACGTTTTTGCTATTACAACCTTGATCATATAATTGTTAATATTCTAGTTGTGAATTGTTTGTAGTGGTGGCTAGGGCTGGTTTTAGAGAGGCTCTGATTCCATGCTGTGTTGGAATGAGCCAGAAACTTGTTAAGAGTTAGGAGGAGAGTACATATAAATAGTGGGTTGATAAATATTATGATCCATATAACGTAATGAATCTACTATGTACCCACTAAAAAACACACAACTCAGTTGTTACATGTACCATGAAAACAGACATGTTCGGTTTATGAGATTCTCAGACAAAATCAACTTAAATATTTATGGTGGAGAAAGATTTTTGTACTCACTCCCTTTCATTCATTTTTAACTTTTATCAAAAATTGCATGCAGAAGTTTCTGAACTCTGCTAAGCCAGATGTTTTTTTGCGTTTTTATTTTTACAATTTATTAGAGGGATTTCATCATGGCGCTAAGTATTGAGAATGTAATTCGGATAAACTTCAAGGAATTTTCAAAATAATGATAAGTAGTAATTACTTTAAATACAGGTATAAAATGGATGCCGAAAATGGATGTTGCAGAATCTGGGTATTATTTTGCTGTCACGGTAGAACTTCCTGGTGTCAGTATTATTGACATAAAAGTGGTGGTTGACAACCATAAGTATGTTTTCACATTAGAAGTCTCTTAAATTTTTTAGATGGGATATTGACATCACCTTGTAAGGCTCTAAGACCAAAATCTCACATCTTGTTTTCCTAGCCTGATTGTTAGTGGTGAACGCTCAACTGAGCAGTGGGCATTGGCAAATTCTTCTGGAAAACCAAGCTTGACTTATCATAGGAGAGAGATCTTACATGGACCATATCATGTTATTTGGCCGCTTCCATCAAATACGGACAAGGATAATGTTTCAGCTGAGTTTGTGTAAGTTTTCATACAATAAATCTCTCTTTTTTTTTCTTCCAATTGATCTTATGAGCTTCAGTTGTGGTAAATAATAAAGGTCAAGCAGAAAACACAATTTATGCCATTTATTAAGGTTGGTTGCATGACTTGTACCTTTATTTTCTCGTCATAAACTTGCATCCTTCATTTTTAACTGTGATGCCTGTCTAAAATACACTATTGTTAAGGTTTAAGAAATTCTGTTTACTAAGATGAACGCCCAAATTTATGGTTGTTCATTTCGGAATTGGTGATAAACACGGAATGGCCTAACTTTGCAAGATATTAGTTAAATATGATAGATACCTTAATATATACATTTCCTTCAGGAATTGTTGGGTTGTTCGCGATAAAGACGTTGTCCAAACAATCTAATGGTGTCTAACTTTTTTTTAATGATGATAACATTTTTATATGGCATTCATTGTATTGAGCTCCTCTTCACAAAGGATGATACATGTTGACTTTCTTCTTTGTATTCTGATTGCAGGAATGGATTTCTGCGGATAATTGTTCCCAAAACTTTGAGAAAGGTTGATGATTGTAACACAAATGTATAAATGGTGTGTTTAGGTACGAAGAGTTCTAGTTCTTTATAAATACACAAATTCTTATATCATAATTTATTGTATAATTTTAATATTATTTACAAAATTACTTTTAACTTCGATTTTTAACTATAGTTAGAGTTGGAATACTTTATTATCAAGCGTACCTCAAGACAGCAATTAGCAAAAGTTATTTACACGTTACGTTGTTGTCATGGTTAATGAAATGATGCAAGCCGTGATTGGGGTGCGCAAGGTACGCAAAACAAGAAATTTAGATTTTTTATTATTGACCTTTGATTTTCCTGTACAATTTTTATTGACCTTCCTTTTTTCTATTGGTGTGATAAACCAGAAAGTCAATCTACTGGTGCGCACGATCGGATTTTGATTTTATGTCAGCTAAATATCTTTTGTCAAAGGCTGAGAAGCAATTTGATGGTAACTTTTGTATTTGTTAGAGGTAATGTCCAAAGTTTAAATCTTAGTGATAATGTTTTCTTATTAATTTTAAAAAGAACAAAGTCATCAAAGAAAAACAAAGGGAAAACATAAGTTCTTTTGAAATGTTTCTAAAAACAAAGAAAAATATTTTCATCTTACTATTCACATCATTAATTCAAGGGTTAAAATGGATCTCTTGGATATCCATGAAAATGTTCGTGAGATACCATAGCATCATAAATTGACTATGTGCGGAATCATAACAGGAAAAAGAAAACAATAAATTACTTGAAGTGGTTATCTTCTTTTTCATCTCTACGTGCAAAACATTCTCTCTAATTGTTTCTCTAATTAGTAGGGAGATTTGTGTTTATGAAAAGTATAAAAAAAGATAGGAAATGATATGAAATAATAAGTTAAAATTTTTAGTATTTTTTAAAGATATAAAATCCTCTTGTAATTTTGAATCCTCATGATATTTTATAATTCTGAAATTTTGAAGTGTGCTTTTTTAATGCACGAACAACTCAAATGACCCCATGCTTGATGTGGAAATATATAATGCTTTGATAAAGAGGCTAACAAAGTCTAAACCACGTGACATAACATGATGTTAAATGTTAAGGTGAAATCAATTGAGAACGAGTAAAATAATTTGTCGCTTATTAAATACAGTCTTATTTCTATTTTTATTAATGTGATATTTTTCTAATAATTCGTATTAGTTGTAGTGCTACAAGTCTATTGATAAACGTACTTAAATTGAGTTTAATATCATATTAAATTTTAATTTAAATTAATTAATAATAAATAAAATAATTTATTATATGATAAACTTAATCTTATCCTTACTTTTTATTAATGTGAGACTTTGCTATCATATTACGCATGCTCATGGTCCAGAAGATCTTAAAAACTTTTCATTAAGATGTCCCAACCTCAAACTCTAGTATTCAAGTGATAAAAAGAAAATTTATATCATTTATAAGTTTTTTTATTGATCAATTGATTTTAATAAAGTAAAATATATATTTTATTAAAATTCATATGTGTCATAGGAATTTACAAGTACGAAAGTATATTAAGAAAAATAGTCTCATATTAAAAGTTAATTTGAGATTTTTATATTCTCAAAAAATAGTCTCTATAAAATTTACATCTAAGCGTTATACGTGTAACTTGATAGATGGTGGATGGAAAAAAAGAAGTAATGCAATTAAATAAGTGGGAAAAAAAGTGAATTTAATTGGATAAAAATGCATAATGTCAATATCCACTTATCCATTACATAGAGAATTAATAATAAAAAAGAGAAGAATAAAAAAATATATATATTGAAAAAAAAAAGAATCAAAAAAATTTAAGCGATCAATGTCAATATGGGTAGAAAAGAGAAATATTTGAAGTCACTTGGATGTGAGAATGAAGTAGAATGATATTATATCAATAAATTAATATTTTGAATGATGATGTATTATTGTTTTATCTCTTGTCTATTAGTTAGAGTATTTTCTAATATCTTAGAAAGGAAGAGAGTATCTTAAATTACCCTCTTTTGTTGGTGAGATGTGTGTCTGTTTTAATGATTTAATTTCTGATTGAGAGTAGTGAATTTCTCTTGCTTATACAAGACAGATGGTTCTCATGAATATGTGACTTTTTGTTCACATTTTAAAATGAGTCTATTCAATTTAAAGGCAAAGAAATGGAATGTTGTAAGACTGAGTTACCTCATTTTCTTAAAATTTTTTTTATTTAAATGATCCTTTAGTTAGTTTTGTTGTCCATTTTCTCTCTCTTTTTATTTCTTTGAACTTTGTAAATATATTTGCTGAAAATCTTTTAGAGACACAACTCCAATAAGTTTTGCAAACGAAATTAAAAATATATAATAATAATAAATAAAAATTTATACATTAAAATTTATATAATAATAATTACATTAAAGTTAATTTTAAAAGTTGTATTCGAAATCAGACCTATAAAAAAATATAATGGAAAAATATCTGAAACAATGTCACATAAATGAAAAATCAGTAAGGATTAAAAATTTTTTATTTTATAAAAATTATTATTTGTATAAACATAATTCTTAAATTATAATTTTTTAGTACTATTATTATAATCTTATTTCAAGAATTAAAAGTTATACTCTGTAGCTAAAATAAATATATTTTAAGTATTTTTAGTCATCTTTTCTAAATATATTTTTAGTAAACCTTTTTTTAGAAGTTTTTCTTCGTCTTCTCGTAAAATACATGAGATGGTAAAACTAATCACATAAATGTTAAAATTAAAACATGTTACAAATTGATTTTTACCTGAAATGAATCGATTTATTATAATTTGTCGTTAAATTCTAATAATTGATTTTAAACCAAAATTTATTATAAAATATAATTTAAAATAAATCGAAATTTTAGTGCATGACGTGATTAACAAATCGATGAAAAATGTCTCATGAAAGATTTTTTTAAAGATACATTTAAAAATACTTTTCCCTTTTAAAAAAAAAGTCTCATGAAATATATTTTTAAAGATACATTTAAAAATACTTTTCCCTTTTATTAAAAAAGAATCAAACAAACAACCCAAGCAGAAAGTGATAGAAGAAAAATTAAGTTTCATTATTTTTTTCACTTTTAATTTTTAAAAGTATTTTTAATTTAATAATAATATATGTATTCTTCAATCTATTTTTTTATTATTAAAATTATTATTCTCTGTATTTTTATCTCAAAACTATTTTTCTAAAAGTTACTTTTTTCACTTTTAGAAGATAGGAGTAAAAAAGAACTCTCTTTGAGAGACGTTAGTAACATCAACCAAATCTGTCTAATAAGAAAAAGTGAATATAGTAAGAAGGGTGAGATTTTGTATAAGAGTTGAAAAGTAAATTTTGGAAAGAAAAATAGAAAGAGATTGCATCGATATAAAAAAAATGTAAATTTTAAACTTACTTAACATATTGGTTTTACCAAATAAAGAAGAGGTGAGATGAAATTCATGTTTTTAAGAAATTATATGATTTTTTTTATATGTTATTTTTAATATAAAATGTTAAAGATGTTTGATAAATATTATTATATATAATTAAAATATAAAAAATAAAATAAAAATACACAAGTAAATACAGTTATTCAAGAAATTTTTATTATACGTTACAATAATCTACAGTAATAAGTAATAATTATCAAACAATTTTAATATTTTATATTAAAAATTATACAAAAATATTTATATTATAAATTATATAATTTCTTTAAAAATATAAATTTCACCTCATTTAATTTTATTTCTACGATAAATACATTGGACAACAAACGAGGTATCAAAACACATTTCACTGCATGTGGGTCCCAGTGGTGGTTTTAGTTTGTTACCTACGTCTCTGTTTGTCTGTTTGGCCGAAAGTCAATGCTGGATTAGCACTTTGATTAGTAATTTAGTATACGATTAAATATTTTATTTTAAAATAAAAAAATTTATGTGTTCGATCTCGAATTTAACGGGATGGATCTCACATAAACGTGGAGTCACTTTTTCAAAAAAAAATTTATATATTCGAGAGGCGGTGACAGCAACAAATAACTCGTTTATTTGTATCACATTAAAATTATTTTGTTAAAATGAAAAGTAGTAAAATAAAATAAAATTTATTATTTTGAAATAAATAAAATTAAATTTTATATTAAAAGTTTGTATATAAGTATTTGTACGGCAAACGTTTATATATAATATATATAATTCATATATTAAAAGTTTATGACGATGAAAAAATTAAATTGATCAAAAATTTATATTTTCATCTGTCTCGATAATGATCTACAGTAATAAGTAATAGTTATCAAATAATTTTAATATTTTATACTAAAAATTATAAAAAATATTTACATTATAAATCATATAATTTCTTTAAAAATATAAATTTCACCAAATTTAATTTTATTTCTACAATAAATACATTGGACAACAAACGAGGTATCAAAACACATTTCACTGCATGTGGGTCCCAGTGGTGGTTTTAGTTGGTTACCTACGTCTCTGTTTGTTTGTTAGGCCGGAAGTCAATGCTGGATTAGCACTTTGATTAGTAATTTAGTATACGATTAAATATTTTATTTTAAAATAAAAAATTTTATGTGTTCGATCTCGAATTTAACGGGATGGATCTCACATAAACGTGGAGTCACTTTTTTCAAAAATATATTTATATATTCGAGAGGCGGTGACAGCAACAAATAACTCGTTTATTTGTATCACATTAAAATTATTTTGTTAAAATGAAAAGTAGTAAAATAAAATAAAATTTATTATTTTGAAATAAATAAAATTAAATTTTATATTAAAAATTTGTATATAAATATTTGTACAGTAAACGTTTGTATATAATATATATAATTTATATATTAAAAGTTTGTGACGGTAAAATATAGAAGTTTATATGAAATTGAATTATTACTTTATATATTAATTGAAGTTGAAGTAAATGAGATCAAATCAAATTGATTGAAAATTTATATTTTCATTGGTAATAAAATATTATTTTAACTTTAAATATAGTAAAAAGTTAAAAGTTAAATTTTATTATCAAATAAAGTTGATCTTTACGGTAAATTATAAGATAAAAATACGTAAAAATTTATATAAAATTAAAATTAAATCATCTCACCAATCCTATTATACTTCGAAAAAAAAAATTTTTAGTTAAATGATTTTAAGATAAAAGAAGAGAAAAGTGATTTTGATAATGAAAAAAATATATTAAGAAATATAAATATTATAATAAAAATAAAAATATTTTAAAATTAAAAATAGAAAGAAATAAACGTTACCAAATTGAAGATCATCACCCAACGACCTGTTGGCTTCTCTCCGCTACAGACATTCAAGCCTTTCAAGAGACAAGAGTTTATAAGATAGACAGGGAGGGCGTTCTGAGAGAAGAACCCAGTGAAGCTCCGACGAGGGCGTGCGGGAGAAAGTGGACTGGCAGGGAGTTACATGAGTGTACAGACAGCAAACACAGCCGGGACGGTGGTTTGAGCACCAGTTATGCCGTTGCCCACTCCTGTTTCCATCTCTTACCACCAGGTGTGTGTTGTTCCGTAAGGAGAGGAGGAAGCTAAGGAGATGGCCAGGGGAGAAGCGGGTGACAAGGGTCCTGGAACGGCAGATGAGCGGGGCGCCGACGAGAGGTCGCTGGAAGAAGGAGGTGCCGGGAGTTCTGGTCCTGGTCCTGTTGGATCCCATGAATCAGGATCCACAAGAAGCTGCGGCGGCACTTACATAACAATTCCTTTCATTCAGAAGGCAAGCTTTTTCTTTTCTTTTCTTTTTTCATTTTTGTTTGGGTTTTTGTGGGGCAAGCCGATTCAAGCAAGTGATTGCTATTTTTTCGACCAACGATTGGAGATTATTCGGAACATCATCAAAAGAAGTTGAAGCTCCTGGGCTATGTTTATCGATCTACAGGAGTTGGAAGTCATGAACAAAAACAAAGTCCAGGGATTGGTAATTCTAATATTTCGTTCGGTCTTGTTTGAACAATTTCTAGGAAGAGATCGATGATGATGAAACCCATGCCACGTACAGTTTGAACAATGTCTGAAGTTCCTGTAATTTTAACAATTTTAAACTTTTTTTTAGTTTAAACCGGCCAATTATTCCTCTTCCATTATTTGAGTTGGGTGGATCAAGTAGCCAGGCAATTAATGAGTTCCTACTGAACGAACAAGCTTATATAATAAATGAAGTGCTGTAACTTTGACGATTACTGGAGTTAAGTTAAAAGTAAAATTATATAATAAATTATAAGATAAATTTTTATGAAAAATTAAAATTTATTTTCAAACACATCGGCGAGGGAGTTTCTTGTGATCTTTTCGTTTGGATTCGAAATTTGCAGAAAAATCGTAACTTTGCAAGACAGCATTCAATATCAGACCCGTTAAAAACTAAAACAGATGAGGAACAATAATTGAGACCACCAACCAACACATGCCATACTCTCTCTCTCTCTTTCTCTTGTTTTTTACAAATAACACGCATGCTTTTAAATCTACTTTTTTTATTTACATATGTTCTGTAATTTACCATGATTGAAAATTTTGAAGTTTCTGTATATTTTGATGCAGAAATGAACTTCTTAGTACTTGAAATAACGTTTTATAAAAACACGCATGGTTTTCTCGCCTGGATTTGGCGCAGATATTAGCGGAGGTGTTGGGGACGTACTTCCTGATCTTCGCCGGTTGCGGGTCTGTGACTGTGAATCGCATGGAAGGGGTCGTCACGCTTCCTGGAATAGCCCTCGTGTGGGGGTTGGTGGTCTTGGCCATGGTGTACACCGTCGGCCACATCTCCGGCGCCCACTTCAACCCCGCCGTCACGATTGCCTTCGCCACCTGTGGAAGGTTCCCGTGGAAAAAGGTGCAAGAGACTTGGCACGCACTTGCTGTTTTCCCCCGAATCCCAAGGGTGTATGCTACCGTTGCATTTGACGTACGTAGGTACGTGTTGTTGGCCGCAGGTACCAGTTTACGTTTCGGCGCAGGTTCTTGGAGCTACCCTTGCCAGTGGCACGCTGCGGCTTCTGTATGGCAACAGGCCTGAGCATTTCTCGGGGACACTACCGGCTGGGTCTGAGGTGCAGTCCTTCGTTCTCGAATTCATCATCACATTCTACCTCATGTTCGTCATCTCCGGTGTGGCGACGGACGACAGGGCTGTAAGTTTCCCTCACGTCCCACTTCTTCTTCTTTGTATCATTCAAAAGTATAAAAATTATTAAAAAATAGTGAAAATAAAAAAACAGAATTATATTTCTCATTATTTTTCATCATCACATTCTACCTCCTTTGATAAAGGCCCTAATGAAAATTAAAGACAGCACCGTCATGGTTGGCCTTGGCTATATAGCACACTCACTGATAGACTGTTTGATCGATTAATATTTTTCTTTTTTGTTGAATTAAATTAATTAAGTATTAAGCTTAATTAGATCTATACCATATGATCTTAATTACGTATAATCCACGAAAAATCTCAAGTACACTTGATTAATTAATACTAAATAATAAAGGAGAAATTGAAAGTGAAAGAAATGATAGAGAGATACCATCTTTTACATCGGGAGAGCTTTTTAAGATCATTGGTTGCCAAAAGCTTAAGGTGGACAAGACTGAAACACATGCACGTGCATATAGCTGGGGCTCCAGGCTTCGAGAATGATCTCTAATCTTAGCTTAAATTTTGCACAAAAAATGATATTAGCTAGCTAATCACGATTAATTGAGATAAAAATTGACATGATCAATAGATGTTTAAGGGAGACGACTAATAAAATAACCCACCTAAATTTTCTTGGGAAAAGAGATGCATACCTGTTCAAGTTATCACGATCATTTTATCTTGAGGAAAAGATATGGATACCTGATCGTACTTCATTAGATAATGAGAGGCTGATTTCTTCATGGCCAGTCCCAAAAGATGATGCGATCATATAAATTTGTAATTTGTTCTTCTACTTTGATTGCAACAATGAATTGTTTTGATAGGTTTTTATGTGTTTTTGATTTTAATTGTCATGGTAAACATTGTTACAATTATTTACTTATGCATGCAATCTAACCATGTTACCAACATTTTTTCATTCTCTCTGATCATCTTTATTTTGCATCTTTCTTTCCAATTACTGCAGATTGGAGAACTCGCGGGGCTGGCGGTAGGAGCCACGGTCCTGATCAACGTGCTCTATGCTGGGTATACATCCTGAACATATTAAAAAAATATCATCATAATCAAGAACAGGTTACAGAAAGATCAAACTAACATTTACAGGCATCCCCACGCTTATGTACAGATCTGCGATAATTCTATTATATTTTTTACTTGACAACTGCAGCACCATAAATTGTTGATGCGAAAAAGAGTAAGTGTGGATTATAGAATAGAACACTTCCATACCAGTTTCAGAACAATCCGTTGATATTGACCTTGAGGGTGTTTGCCACTTAATCACTGCCATGAGAATACAAAACAATCAACGTTTTGGCATTTCCCCTTTTTGTGCACTGAAAGTTGCATTCTCCACTGCAGGCCGATCTCGGGGGCATCAATGAACCCAGCTAGAACGCTTGGACCGGCCATTGTTGCAAAACGGTATGAGAGCTTATGGGTCTACATTGTGGGTCCAGTCTGTGGAGCGGTGTTCGGGGCCTGGGCTTATAATCTCATTCGATTCACCAAGAAGCCCCTGCGAGAAATCACCAAGAGTGGATCCTTTTTAAGAAGCTCAAGACATGGCTCAACCTCATAAATCAGTACTGCACGTCAACAAAGGGAAGTGAGAAATACAATTAAAGCTTGCTGCAATAACTTTGGATTTATCAGGGTTAAATGGTTGATTGGAATTGAAAGAGCATACCTTGTAATGGAAACAACTCAATTAGGAATGATTCATTTTTAGTTTTTTACCAATATATGTAGTACATTTGTATCATCTTCTTCATGTAAAATAAAAGGCAGTAACCATGCCTTCAGAAGCACCCAAATTTTTTCACGTCTTTACAATTAGGTCAATAACAAGCATGAATCCAACAGATGCAAGAAAGGAAAGAACCAACATACATAGGGAAAGTGGTTACTTAGGATTATGAAAGTACTTGTTTTTTAAATCATTATATACTATCATTTTTCTACGCAGTTTCATGTTATTGATTTATTTGTTCACGCATACATACATAAATATTTGAAGAGAAATTTCTTCAAAGAAACTAATGTTAATGGATATCCACTAAGACTTAGTAAAGAAATTTCCAGATGTCAGAAAGAGAACTATACCATGGGAAAACAGATTTCTTGTGATTAAATAATAGCAGGAAAGGCAATGGAAGTTGAAGATCATGTCACACAATTTCAACTGGAGTTAGTAACATTAAGTTAAGAACAAATGCAGTTTAAATCTTTTATATTGTTTTCATCTATAACTAATCACCATCAGAAAACTTTCTTGAAACACTGGTATGAATGCATACTTTTATCATCGTAACAGATAAAATTATGGATTTTCAATTGACATGTCTTATCATTATTCTGAATATACTACCTGCACCCAAGCAAATTTTCAGGCACAAGATATCTTTCCTGGGTAGTTGTCTCTTTGGCTATGCAAAATTCAAAAGTTGTCAGGAAATGAAATCAAATATGAGTGGATGGTTATATGCCAAATTTTTAAAGCACTTCATTAGACCAAAAAATAACAGAGCTAGACATTTTGCTTCTGCCCCCAACGGGAGAACAATCTATATATATTCTCTAATGGCAACATAAAGTGGGTATATTTTATGGTAAAAAACATATATGAGCTTATGCTCACAACTTTCTGATCATGGAGATTGTTGTCCACAGGGAGAAATTTCCTTTTGTAAGAATCTCTGAGTGATTTTCACTTTTAACATATGTGGACTTGCTCAACAGGATTTATCAGATGTAATGCTCAAAGCAATGGGTTGAAGACAAAAAGGAATCAGCTATGGTCCATGCTACCAATGCTCACAAGGAACCGCTCCAGACCAAACAGAGCCACGTTAGACTTGAAAGTGGTTGGGCCATTGGGTGACTTCCAAGTTTAGGGCCCAACAACCACACGAGATGGTTATCTTTAAAACCACAAGAAGAAATCGGAAAAACTATTTTACATTCAAGAAGATTATCAATCGATTCTGTAAAATATCAATCAGACTTTATTTAGAAGACCAAACTTCATGCGAAAGCAAGAGTACCTCAGTTTACTTGATTGCAAGAAATAACGATTGGGCAAAATCTCCATAACGAACTTTTCCAAAACTAGCTTCAATGCTGCATTTTCACAGAAAAACTGTGTACAAGTAAGAATTTCAGCACCCGCCCAATTAAGCCTTGAGTTTAGCCCCAGTAATATCATCATACTTGGGGTATATTGTATAGGTTATGTAGCACGCCGGATAGAAGAAAGGATAAGATGGTTAAGAAAAATTTTCAAGTTTTCTGATTTCTTTCAGGTTTAAGATCAATCCAACATTAACACTCAAGTTGACCGAAAGAAAAGATAAAGGAAATATGAATGTTGCATTCATATTGCTAATACAAACATTACAGAACATAATCAATGTTACATAAAACATATAAAATTTCATCTCTACTTTTCAATCACAAATAAATTATAAAGAAGGTAAAAAATATAACAATCTTTTTTCTCTTAGTTACATAAACATAAACATATGCACCCTTTGACTGACTAACAAAAGCCTATTAAAATCAATTGAAATAGTTTAGTTGGCTAAGATCATAACTCCCAGGATTTGAATCTTGATGGAAAAAAAAGTTGTCATTATCAAAATAACACACACAAGCCTTCAATATTACTCCCACAGACCATCACACAACAGGGCAACAAGGGCGCAGTCATTACAAAAATAATCCAGGTGTGGTTGCCTCACTTATTGAAGGTCATTTCCTGACACTAGAAAAAGTGGATCCAAAAGAATATATTCCCTTCATGACGAACAACTTCCCTGCTGTTGACTACTAAAAATATGAGCTCCGTCCCACCCTTCTCTGGCATTTAAGAACAATTCACAATGTTGGACCCAAAACTGAAGTACTAACTGCTGATACAGTAACAATGCATCTGAAAGAAAAAAAAATGGAGAGCACTATCAGCCATTGACCACTAGTCTCAAATTGACCTAAAATGCAGCCTCAAATAACAAGCTAAAAGCTCAATTTGTGACGTTGCTGGTGGTTTTTTTGTAAATTAATAACTGACTTGTTTAGATTTTATTACTTATTAAATATGAACCCAACCTTCAGATACAATACATCATACGATCGAAAAGCACATCCTAAACCATAATACTAAAAGAATGAAATTACCAATTTGTAGGTAATACTGTCGTACCTTAGACAGTATACCAAACTTGTAAAAAATAATATGCATATGGTATCAGTTTCCAGCAGCACAGATGCAAGATATCTGCTAGTGGACTTCAATGTAGCTTGCAATCTCAAAAAACCAGCTTGCTGCCCAGCTTCCTTTTCTGAGGTCTCATTAAAATTTCACACTTCTTAGGTATATTTCTTTACATTACCCTGGGAATAATTAGTGGCCTAAAGCACACCAGAATGACCAATAGCTCAAAAATGAATAAGCTTGTAGCAATCCAAATAAAAATTGTCTTCCTCCAGTTCCATATAATTTTCTTTAACAAAGGGAGCTCCGATTCAAGTTCTATAGATGCATCATAAATTTCAGGCAGACCATAACCAGGCTTATATCCTGCTCGTTTTTCAATGAAAACTCTTATGCAGACAGTTGGATCTGCCTCTTCGGTTAAACCTTCCATTTTCACTTTCACAATTTGAGACTCAGATGAATACCCCGCCAATATAGAACCACTTTTGAGGGCAGTCTCCAAATAACGAATGGGAAAGCTTTTGTACCTCAACATGCAAGAGCGGCTTGAGCTGGCACTCACTTTGCCATTTGCAGTCAAAAACTGTGTCTTTACCTGAGAGAATATCTACTAACACAAGTAAGAAACTCATCAACAGATGAGTAAAAATCATAACTACATTTTTTTATTTGACTGTAGTGTAATTACATTTTAATGATATAAAGATTCTTTGGCCAAAGGCATGGTGCCCTTTACTCTTTTACCTACCTCATATAACCGTTATATTGTCTCAACCATAATTCAACCAAACAAGATGAATGTATGAAAAAACAAGTAGAAAACTCGAAGCATCAATTTAAAGGATGAAAAGAAGAATGAAAAATGGAGGATAGAAATGACAAATGAGGGAGTAGAATGAATTGAAGAAATTGCCATAACAATAAACAATTTTCTTGGATCCATATAGAGAAATATTAACTTCCTGGACACACTAGAACAGTAATAACATGCCTGACTACTACCCCTTACCCTTTTCCCTCCTTTAGACCTAGGTCAATACACAATGATAACAACCCAGGTCAATATTAATAGCATGATGCAGGAAATCCAAGCCCCAATGTAATCTTACTGATAAATGCAGTGCCAAGAATACATTACATGATTTACAGGCATATTTCTGAAAGGACTTATTACTTGAATAATAAGCTATCCAATACATAGTATGTGTTCTACCGATAATCAATGTATTCTGGAATGATCCTATAAGATTTGCCATCTTAATTTTACTCAGATAAATCTGAGAGTGTGTTCAGTATCACTCTGTGAAACTAATACATGGAACAAGCATGAATAAATAACATTATAAGTAACATTTTGATATGGATTATTTGGGTATAAGACCAAATAGCTTACATAGGTGAAAATAACATAGCTGTACTCTTGATTAAATATGCTCTTCCTCCCATCAAACCAATCTTTTGAGGTGGGTTCTCCCACTATGGTAGTATGGGATGCCAGTCAATAGTATGGAATGTTGATTCCTAACAATTGATATCAAAGCGAACATGATTCAAATTGGGTCTCAAGTTAAGCTGAAAGCCTACCTCCCTAAAAGGGTGACCTGTGAGCCAAAGAGGTGCCTAAACGTCTAGAATGGACCACTAACAGGGATGTTGTGTAGGAAGCATGTAGCGATTGATATGGATTATTTGAGTATGAGACCAAATAGTCCCATATTCGTGAAAATAACATTAGTATGCTCTTGATTAGGTGGTGGGCTCTTCCCTCTATCATTTGTGGTGGGTTCTCCCACAATGGTGGTATGGGACACTAGTTGGTGGTATGGAACATTGATTCCTAACACACTTTAGGTTGCATACTTTATTAGATGGTAAATATTCGATACTCAAGAAGACTCCTGATGGGTAAAACACATTCTCGACATAACAAGAGATTTTGTAATAAAATGATAAAGATATATATCACCTTTCCTAGTATATAGCAGTAATATCAATGAAATCATTAAAGTGAAATAGGCTAAACAACAGATCAGTTAAAGTTTTTTACTAAGTTTAGGAACCACTGACAATCCTAAATGACATGTACACCAATGTAAGTCCTCTATTGAACATTATGAGAAACAAGTGTTTGCAAAATCAATGAAGCATACTACGTTTTTGAGTGTATTTTCAATTTTTTTACGAGCACGGCATGCTCATTTTCTAGATTTCTAATTCATTTCATTCGTGTCATTTTTTCCTTTTCACGTTTCATTACCTTTCCCCCCTGTATGTCCACTGCAGTACATACTTCTTTTGGTTTCTGTTCATATGCGTAAATGCAGCATATGTATGATTAATGTTGACAGCTGATTCCCATGTCTTGTTTCCATGTTGTATGTCGATGTATATATTTCATGATTTACCCCTTGGACATGGCCAGATTTCAAGAATCAACTCCAATCCCAAATTACTTTTCATAAAAATTTTCTAATCACGACTTTGCTGTACAAAAAACATAAAAGATGCCCACAAAACGAGAAAAATTCTGCATAGAGAATGAAAAGGACTAGTAAAAAGTATAACCTGGAATATCCCTAGATTTTGATTGTAGTCCGACTCTGGCATTGTAAGCAATACACTCAGCCACAACTTGTGATCTGGAGGAATGCGCCGCCATCTCATGCTCTTCCCCACTTGGGTCACTTCATCTACTCCCTCACAAACAGACCGACACCTAGCACCATAACACGGAGTGATAGGGACAACAGCCACGGGACTTTCCTTGGTATAATCAAAGCTCAGTTCCCTGCTGATCGAAATCGGCTCGTCGACCACGTAGTGCATCACCATCCTCCCTGCCAAGAATGCCGTCAACAAACACCCAACGAGGACGAATCCGACATAAAAAGACCAGAAGAACCCCCACGCCATCCTAATCATTCCAGGCTTCTGCCTACACATCAATTCCAAAGCTGGAGAACCAAAATTCTTTCTCATCCAACCAACGGTTAAAACAATCCTGTCGTTCACTCCGCCCCTCAGCCTTCTCATCACTCCGAACGGCTCGCTCATGAACACGAACCAAAGACGCAAAAATCGGAAGGGAAGCGCGATCAAGCTCATCAGTAGTCTAATCTCGAATTCCAAGGCCTTGATCAACATTCTAACGACAAGAAGCACAAGTCCAATGAAGCAAGAAGAGGAATCCACATCGCCGACGTTAACCGGACGAGTGCTGAACCCGGAATCAGTGGAATCTGCTATTCCTCGGCATCGGGAGGACGATGTGATTACCTGCGAGGTGGACGAGGTGGGGGAACGATACGAGGATGGACGGCGCCTGCGACGGGTATGGACCGGCTCGATGACAACCGATGAATCTGCGGTTAGGTGACTGGGATCTCGGTCGAGGTCCTCCGCTTCTTGTTGCCGTTTTGGGGACTTGATGGAGAGAGGGAAACGGTCCATGGCGTCGAAGAACGCCTCCATCGTGGTGAAATCGTCGTCTTCTTCCTCCTCCATGGCAGAACCAGAGAAACCGCGAAGAAGACGAGGAATGTGGTACGCGACGGAAAATGGAATGGAGAAGTATTTATATAGGGTACGTTGCTTGGCTTGATGGGAGTCTGGAGGTTGGGACCTAAATCAACGGTCAGCATCAAAAGGAGCATAAACGGTTAGCATCAATTTATTTTAATCGTCAATTCAATATTATCAAAGATATTCATTTTCCAAACTCTAACCTTCTAATTCTTAACTTGCATTTTACTGATAATATAATTTTTTTCTTCACTTAAACCTCTGAAATATTATAAATCTTAAATGCCTTCTTTACTTTTTTTTCGATCCTAAAATTATTGGTCTCTGTACCAATGACTAACTTCTATATAATATTAAACAAACTTTGAATTATTTCTTATTCTCCTTTACTATTAGTTATCTTGAGCTTTCCCATCGTTTCAAACCTATAACTCATTTCAATTAAAATAAAGTTGTCGAATATTTTCATTTCAAACTCGTTGGTTAAAAAGATAGGTTCATTTTCATTATTGGCAAGAAAAGCCACTTTTTTAAATTCTGTCCTTTCTGTCATTCCCACTTACATCTTATCTATTTGCCATGTTCCTTCTTCCGTTCTTAAAACTCTAGACAAACTCACAAAAAAATTCTCAAAATAATAATTACAAAATTCATTTTGTTAATTGAAATTTCCTTTATAGACCCAAACTTTTTTGGTGGTTGTGGCATTCTCAATCTTAACATCTATTCTAAAGCTTTCAAAGGTAGGTTAGTTTACAAACATCTACATTTCAATGATGACTCCCCCTTTGGTGTCATATCGTCAGTACATTCCTCAACTCTTTCTCTATTAACTGTTCCCGAAACGATCAAAAATCTTTACTCACCTATTTCTCATTTTTGTCACATCGATGTCTTCCGTGGCCATCAAACCTTGTTTTGGGCTAACCATTGGTATGATGACCACCTCTAAAACATATTTTCCCTGACTTATTCGAATTACCAGCGCTAAAACCTTCTTCTCTAATCCCAATGTCCGTCTTCGGGTTTTCAATTCATCTAAGCATAATACTATTCTCTCTTTCTTTAACATTTCAAGACAATGCTTCTGCTTTCTTTAATATCTTTTCTAATCTACATTTTTTTGATGCTAATGATTTTAGCTATAAGCTTCGGTTTTGAAGAAGCAATTTAATCATCCAACGATGTCAGTCCGATTTAGTTTTATTGTTTTCTAATATCTTTAACCTTGCTAATTAATTTTTGGTTATGTACGTGTCATTCCATCTCTCATGCTAATTTGCTCTTGGAGACTACCAATGACGTAGGAGCCCGTTTGATCCTCCCTACTGAAAGTGGTAGACACAACGGCCAGCAACACTTCTATCACTCCAAATGTAAGGAGTTGAATTAGCATTAATATTCTGTCTTATATTTCTTTTTGTTGTTATAAGCATGTTTAAACATTGCTTCCCTTGTAGGTTTGGCTCTTACTTTTGGGTTTCATGTTACACGCATGTTTCTCTCTTTTAAAGTTTAGACCTAGACCTCGTTTGGTAAGAGATCATGATGAAAACTTCAATTTCTACGTAACAAAACAACTCCTTTTAGATTGTTGTAAACAAGTTCGTTTGATAATAAGTACTGTGCATCATTAACCATATACAATAGATATAATCGAGGGGTTAGTAGTGAAAGTAGATGATGTGAAGTTTACATTATTTTTTTTTAAAAAAAAGATTTACGATAAAATAATTATGATAGTATTTTTTTTAAAGTTACGATGGTTAATAAATAAAATATATATAATAATAAATAAAATATGTTATTTTTACCCTCAAAACCACGGTTGATTTTCCAAGTGTATGTTAATTTTTCAATTTTTGCATTCGAAACCAGTGCAGAAAGATTTTCCGTACGTTATGTTATTTTCTCGTGCGCACGACAGAAAGAGGGGTAGGGGCGGAAGGGAGAAGTACAAAAGGGAAGATAGTTTCGCCGAAGAGAGCTTTCACCTTCCGTAATATGTTAAATCCTTGTACTATAGAAAAATTAACTATCTGTGTGACGTCATATTATCTTGACCGTTACAAATAATATCTTTTGTGATAACTTTTAAAAATTGTTGTAAAAAATATTGTAACAAACTTTAATATGATAGAATATTATTTTTAAAAGTCGTCACAAATAATTATTATTTGCGATATCTTTTAAAAATTGTCGCAAATGTCTTTGACGGTATAAAAACTCGTGCCTTCCCCTTCTTCCTGCATGATCTTCTTTTTCTCGAAAACCCTCCTTACCATCTTGTCGCCCTCTCCGCATGTCGTCCTAGCCGCCATCTCATCGCCCTCTTCGCACGTCATCCTTGTCACTGTGTTGTCGTCCTCTCCACGCGATGTCCTTTCGCTGTCTTTGCCATCTCACCGTTGGGAGCTTCTTCTCTCCAACCTTGCTTTTTTTCTTCGTCGTGACCTTATTACGTAATGTAAGTACAGATCTATGTTTCTCAAGTTTTTTCGTGATTTTTCGTAGGTTTTTAGTTTTTTCGTGATTTTTTTGAAGGTTTTTAGTTTTTTTCCCATCGCCACCATTTTTTGTTTCCCATCGCCACCATTTTTTTTCTCTTGCAGATGCTAGCTTTTATTCACACTTTGGGCTTCTGACAAAATGTTTCACAAGATATTGCATCCAAATGTATTTTTTGTTTGAACATAGTTTGCAACTGTTTTTCTTTCATTTGAACACAGTTTGCATCCAACTGTTTTTATTTAAAATGTTGGTTTGATACATAGGGAACTCTCTCCTTAATAAATAGTATAGCTACATAGGGTGGTTGAAAATCCTGAATTAATAAGAATCTTCCTAATCCTATTTGAAGAACTTGGAGAGCTCTATGACATCAGCCAACAAAGTGGCAACAAGAGTGGAATAGGTGGGCTAGAAATTGCAGATGGGCAAATGGCATGGCAAGATGTGGTAGAATAGGCTAGTTAGCTAAGACTAGAGCATCAGTAGAGATGGTCAAAGCATGCACAGTTGTGTGGAGACACATCAAACCAGATGAAGGTTGTCTGGGTGGAGAAGAGTTGCTTGTGTTCATAAAGTGACCTGTTTCACACCTGAAACAAGAGGGGCTGGCCTGGTTTAAACATTCTTTAGCACCTGTGTAAGCCATATCAATATATGTCATCTCATTAATACTCAAGGTTAACAGTTTAGCCTTCTAGTGTCTAATACAGCAGATACCATTGTTTCATACGTCAACCACTAACACATCTGGTTCATAAGCACTTTTCTTTTCTAATTTTTCTGGTTTTTTTTAATTTTTGTAGTCTAGATAATTTTTTTTTTGCAAAATACTTTATTCTACACGAAAAAAAGTATAGAATAAATAATGCTATTTCTAACATTACATGTTCAATTTTACATGAAAAAAAGAGATGCTAAAGTGAAAATACATATAATAAAGTTTGTTTGCGTATATTAAAAATTTGAAAAATAAAAATTTTAAAAATGAAAATGGAAAATAAAAGGAAAATTAGAAAATATAAAATTTTTCAAGGATATTTGTACAAATTGCAAAAATTCTGAAAAATTAATTTAAATAAAATTTATACAAGTGAATTTTTTATAAATTCGGCATATCATGTTGTAAAATTGTATATTAAAATCGAAGGATATATCATTTTACAGAGATAATATATTTAAAATCTATTTTCTTTGTACTATTTATATAAATGACATATTATTTTTCAAATTTAACACATCAAAATTTACAATTTGATGTGTAAAAAACATACTCCAACACAATTCAACAAGATCAAGTTGTATTGTCAATTAGTATAATATATCAGACCACAAGTTATAAGTAATGTTTAAACTATATGTTTCATGACTTAACACGAATAATATTCAAATATAATATCGATTAATCTATCGACACCTTTGAATGAAAAAGAAGAAGTTTATATAGAATAAATCCTTGAGAATTCAATTTTTATCTCATCAAATAAATTACAATTTGTATAACTGGTGTATTTCATTAATCATCAATTAAATTAGGATTTAGGATAAAATCTTAAGAAAAGAAAACTTTAAGTTTCAATGTAAATATAGACAATATATTAGGAAAAAAGACATGTCCTATTAAAATATTGCACCATATATAACTCGTGTATTATAAAAAGGAAAAATAAATAAATAAACAAGAGTAATTCAGTAGAATTCATTAAATCAACGTGAAAATTATAGTCAAAAAGATTTTTGTGCTGTTCCGAAAATTGTGCGTTGTGGGTTGACATTTGTTTAAATAAATACAATCTTTATTTTTTTAAAAAATAAATATTATTTCTCCTTTCTTTGTATCATTTACATGAAAAAGAGTTAAAATTAAAGTTAATTTTATAAATTAAATTAACATTATACAGTAATTTAAATAATAAAAATTTATATATTAAAATTCGTACAGTAATAATAACGTTAATTTTAAAAATTAAAAAAATATTCTTAAATTATACAACGTTACATTTAGTATAAGTTTTTTTAATATTATCTCGCTCTTCCCCAGAAATCGGAATATATTTTTCATGGAACAAGCTTTAACGTTAAATTAATATAAATATGTGACAAAAAATTTAAAATTTTAAAAATAGTTAAAAATTAAATATATATCTCAAAAATAAATAGTTTTTCAAAAAATGTAGAAACACTTTTTTGTAATTAAAAAATAAACACATAAATGTGTCTCTTGTTCTCAATTGGAGTCTGGTGTGTGGCTTGAAAAATTAGGGAAAAAACTAAATTAGGACTGTTAAAAATAAAAATTTTATTAAAAATTTCGAGACGATTGATTATATTATCTTATTTTCATAGTCCGACGATTTTTTAATTTTATAAAAACGAGATGAAATTTTTAATTAATTTTTAAAATAAAATTAACAAATAAAAGGTAATTCTAATAGATGCCATTATGTAGATGCTAACACACTTCTAGATTTAAATAATAATAATAAGTGTAATAATAATAATCATCGGCATCATTATTTTTAGCTAAAGTCCAATGAAATTTAAGACCTTGTTTTGTTTATTAAATTTTAACTTTCATTACGATTAATCGTTCATGTTACAAACAATGTTACGTCATACAGAGTATTCTAAATAAATACAACTTTAATAGTAACTAATAACAATTATAATTAACTACAATTACAATACAAGAGCTAAAATTGAAACTACAAACATCCAAAGTTGCTAACAACAAATGTACTTATCGGTGCTTACAATAATGTGTTTATAAAATTAACTATAACTTTAATTCTATTTAACTTTC
Organism: Amphibolis antarctica; assembly: GCA_024699675.1. Classification (NCBI taxonomy): domain Eukaryota; kingdom Viridiplantae; phylum Streptophyta; class Magnoliopsida; order Alismatales; family Cymodoceaceae; genus Amphibolis; species Amphibolis antarctica. The sequence goes on from JAMKPZ010000116.1 coordinate 99,686, forward strand.
AAAGCTAATAAAGGTTGACCCTAAACAAAACTTTAGACTACTACTCCTAGCTTTTGATGTTATAGTTCAAAAGTAATATTTATTTGTTAGAGTAGTAATTTTTATAAAGTTTCAATTTTACCTTTGAATGATTTTTTTATTATAAATGTGATGTGATTAACATTTGATGAGTTATTTACTAATGATATTTTATTTTTCAAAATATTTTTTATTATTAAGGATATTTTAAATGTTAAAATTAAATATATATATAATAATATATTTTAAATTATGTGATAATATATGTAAAAATATATGTAAATGTTTTGAGATTAGAAGGATGCTCACACATCATTTAGACATATCATTTATTTTCATTTTTTTTATGTCCTCTTTTCAAAAACCACTTATTTAGATCCCAAGTTTTTTAAAAAGTTTTAATTTCCAATATGTACAATGTTAGTAGAGAGAAACCCATGTTTAAGTAGGAGAGAAACAACTTTTGAAAATTCTAGCAGTTGACTATTATTGGTAGAATATACGGTAAACTGATAATATATCATTATAATTGACAAGGAGCAAGACTAAGAATTTTTTACATTACACAATAACACATTACCATTATGGTATCATATAAGCATGTATGGATTCATCTTGATTATGTTCTGTCTACCAATTCTTGTGTATTAATTACATGCTAATCATATTTGCTTAATAAATTAACAATTTCTATTATCTTATTATGTCTGCATGTATTTTAATCATATTGCTTGATATATACCCTTGATACTTGAACTAGTCATATCATGATATCTCAATGTTCATGCATCCATCATACTAAATCTATATGAAAAATATTTACACATGCATTCATGCTTACATTTACATTATTTTTATTGGTTATTTTTGAAAGCATGCAGTTGTAAGAAAATTTCTAAATTTTTTATAATTGAGTCATGGATAAAGCTTGGATTGAAATGCAGAGGTATTAATTATAAGCTTTTTTAAGGAATCATTTATTAATAGATAAAAGTAATCGAATAAGTTGGATTATTATATTAAAATAATTTTGTCATTACAGGAATACTATACCGTACATGAGAGGAGTGATACAGTTTATTGAATTTGCTAAGATTCATGGATCTCATGATGGATTGATCAAGTGTCTATGTTTGAAATGTGTTAATTCACTCTTACAAGATTCTAAAATTGTATAAGAACACTTGTTTTGGAATGAGATTCTTCAAAATTACACAACATAGTGTTTTCATGGAGAAGTTGCATCAAAAAAAGTTTAGATTCCCAATATAACTGCTAATGATGCCAATGTTGATTCAGATAATCATGATTATGATGATTTGAATGAGATGTTTGAAGACATTAATGACATGGTACAAGGTTTTGAAGAAAGACAAGAGAGTGTTGAAGATGAAAATAATAATGTCAAGGCCTTTTATAATAGTTTGGATGATGTTAACCAAGAGTTATATCCAGGATGTGAAAAGTATACAAGATTAACTTTTATAATTCAATTGTTTCATATAAAATGCTTGAGTCAGTAGAGTAATAGCACATTTGATATGTTGTTGGGACTACTTAAGAATGCCTTCCCAATGACAAATTTACCAAGTAATATGTATGAGTTAAAGAAGATTAAAAACTTGGGTCTTCATTGTGAAAGAATAGATGCATGTGAGGATGATCACGTTTTATTTTGGAAAGACAATGCAAATTTAGACTCATGTCCAAAGTGTGGCAAATCAAGATGGAAGACCAAAGAAATCATGTCCAATACTCATGTCCAAAGTTGTAAATCCAACTAGAAAAGAACTCCAGTAAAAGTTGTCAGGTATTTTCCAATTATTCCAAGACTACAAATGTTATTTATGTCATCCAAAACAACTAGTTTAATGAAATGTCACAATGAAGATTGCACAAATGATAATGTGATGAGGCATCTTGTAGATTCTTCAACGTGGTAGACATTTGATGAAATTCATGCTTCTTTTAGTATGGAACCTCGTAATGTTAGGTTGGGGTTAGCTTTTGATGGATTTAATTTTTTTGGAACAATGACTACTCAGTATAGTATTTGATCGATCATTTTGATTCCTTACAATTTACCTTCGTGGATGTGCATGAAACATCACAACATGATGTTATCGTTGCTTATTCCTGGGCCATCTTCACTTGGTGTTGCTATTGATATTTACATGCAACCATTAGTAGATGACTTGAAGAAATTATGGGTTGAAGGTGTACAAACATATGACAAATCAAAGAAAGAGGTATTTCAAATGCATGCTGCACTTTTGTGGATCATACATGATTTCCTAGGTTACACTATGTTATCTGGTTAGAGTACGTAGACTTGTCAATCGTGCCGTGTCGATGTGTCGACTCGGCATGGCACGGTCCACAACACCAATGGGCCAGCCTAGGCACGGCCCGTGGCACGAAAAAATACTATTCGTGCCGGTCAATGACACGAGTTTGATCAACACGATTCTTCCTGGGACTCGGTGCTGCGACCCGGTGACCGGCCCAATGACCCGGCAGCCGATCCAAGACTTGGCGGCTCGTCTCCCTTGTCGGTTGCACGACCCGTTCACGGTTCACCCCCCTCTCGCCCATGTGACCGTTCAACCCGCGATCCCTGTTGGCTCGCACGACCTTCTGCCCTTCCGGCCTTCCCCCTTGGGCGGGACGGTGGGACCCAGCACTGCGAGCCGGCTGTTGGCCCAATGACCCGGCAACCGACCCAATGACCTGGCTGCCGGCCCAGGCACAGTTCCCCAGCTCACCCGCCCATGCATACGATCGTTCAAGTGTTCAACCATCAATATTTAAATTTAATTCAACATTCAAGTATTCAATAACTTAATAAATGAGACAATTAGACAACAATGCCTATAATTAAATTAAGTTTTTATTTATTAATGAATTACGTATTTTATATTTACATTATGTAATTATTACAAATTTATAATTACATTTAAAAAAAATTTACAACAAAATTAAATTACATTTTTAAAAAAATTACAAATTGAAAAATAAAAATAAAAATGTTTTAATTATGAAATATTTAAGTTTGTAAGTTGCTCTGTAAAATCTTCAACTTGATCTTGTTCACGGAGTGCAGCAAGCTCCCAGTCTTTTACACACATTAATGCTTCTATTATATCTTCTTTAAGCTTGCATCTTCGGTCATTAAGCACGTTGTCACTCATGCTGAAAACTTGTTCACAAACTATTGAAGACACTGAAATTGTTAATAAATCTTTTGCCATTATTGATAATATTGAAAAAATTAGTGATTGTTGCCTCTACCAATCTAAAACATCAAACGTATTTAAGTTAGAATGTTGAGTAAATAATAATGATTGATGATTCGTTGCATTAAAAGTAATTAATTATTGTCTAGATAGTATAGGATTATAATTATATGATGATGATGTTGGAATATCTTCATCAAATCTTGGATCTTGTAAAAATGCCCAAGAATCTAAAGATGGTCCAACTGATTCTAGTATTGTAGACATTGGTGGAAGAGAATATTCTATTCTTAATTCATATCTTTGTGTGTATAAATCAAACATTTGATTTAATTGTTCTTCTATTGTACTAACATTTAATCCTAAATCTACACCTAAATTCATTTGTATTCCCCTAATTAATTTACTAGCATATCTTATTTTACACCTAGGATTTAAGCATGCACTCAAAATATATAATGTAGGGATTTCATTCCAA
>JAMKPZ010000117.1:0-68636 GCA_024699675.1 Amphibolis antarctica
AGTATAATAATACACATTATTTTTCATTTCTATAAAATAAATACATTAACATAAAATACTCAAATGACATGCTAAAATCTACAAAATACCTTATAGATTATTCGAAAATCTTTATATTCTTACTCTTCATTCTTCCACCTCTTTTTCTCTTATTTCCCTTTCTCTTCTACCGTTCCTACCACCTGCCAACAACACAAGAGTCCCCCCCCCCCACAAAAAAAAATCAAAACTCATCCTCCCAAACTTACCTCCACCCAAAAAAAATATCAAGGCTCAAGCCCCACCCAAAAAAAAGAAAACTTACCTCCTCTTTCAAAAACACGCAGACCCCTTCCTCGATCTTCTCCCCACTTAACAACATTTGATGGTGATGAAAAGAGTTGGAAATGGGAGAGGTCGATTATAAAAAGGTTCAATAGAAGATGAAGAATAAAGGAACGATTAGAAGGTTTTTTTTTTTAAAAAAACGATTACCACCAAAATGGATTTTTTTTTACCATACATTACACGCCTCACCCTGTCGCCACCGGGAATGACATGTCTCCAACGACGGCAACTTCTTTAATCTTATATCGACAAAATTTTTATTTACCGTAAAATTAATTTTATATATTATCGTCGTTATATAAATTTTTATATATAAAAGTTTATATTTTTTACTTCACATAACTGACTTAAAAAAACAGAAAAAGCCGATCTCATGTTTGGTCGCAGGGACATGAAATAATACAACACCACTCTGACATAAACTGAGAGTTGAAAAGCACGGTCGACGTTGGTCGTGAATCATCACAACTCCGGATTGGATGCGCTGAAGTTGAATTAGGATTTGTAAGCAACGGTTTGGAAGGATTCGTGAATCCGGCGGAGCGCAGCCTCGTCGCGATCCCAGTCGGGCTTCGGCGCGTTCACAAAGTGAGCGTAGAGCTTGTTGTTAGCACATGTCACGGTTATCAGACTGTGCGAGCCACCACCTCCGTCGATCTCGTACACGTAGTAAATCTGACCGTTCACGTCCTTCCTCTCCTCCGACTTGACCCTGTCGGCGCTGGCAATGAGGTCCTGCAAGTCGACGTCCGACAGCGCGAGGTTGCCGAGCACCGCGTCCATCGGCGCAAGCGAGCGGAAGCCGGCGAGATAGGTGAGGTACTCTTTCTCTTTCCTCTTCTTGGGGTTGTAGAATTCGCTGTCGGTGCCGTTGGTGCCCTTCTCCACCTTGGAGATGAGGCGTTCCTTCCACCCGTCCGGCACCTCGTACACGTACTCTGCGGAGGACTTCTTGTCGGAGTTGTCGCCAAAGCCACCGTAGTTGGCGGCGCTGGAGGCTGTGCCGTAGTAGAGGCGGAAGCTCGAGGTGGGTTCTGCGTGGGTGAGTGGGGCGGTGGAGAGGAGGATGGCGGCCGCCGTGGCAGTAAGGGTTGTTGAGATGTTTGGAGCTCTGGTGGACGGGACGGGAGAAGGGCGGTGGTGGGGCTTGGCCGGGAGTTTAGGCTTGGAGGAGGAGGTGGTGGCGATGGTGGATGAGGAAGACAGAACAGGGGGGTGTGAGAAAGTGGCCGCCATTACAATAGAGGGGAGGGCCGCCGCCGGCTTCTGACGGGAGATGTCGGCTCCGATCAATCCAACCAGGTCTTTTGTGTGGTTGCAGGCCATCCGCTCTCTGTCCATCTTATCCACCAATATGGATTTATTACAAGTGGTATTATTTTGATTTTTTTCTTATGAATTTTAATTCTGAGAAAGTTTGTATTTTTTAAAATAATAAAAATAAAAATTTTAATTTATTATTTTTATCATTTCATCTTATTTTTCACTCTTTCTAAAAACACAAATTTCTCCTTAAAGTAAATTTATGTGTACACTGATGCGATATTTCAACGATTAAAATATTTTTTATTAAAATTTATGATCTATTAAAAATTTTATTAACATAATATACTTTTTTAAAAATATTAATTTTCAAAAAAATGAATTTATCTGTTAAAAAAATGAATTTTTATTTTCATATAATACGAAAATTTAATGTTTTCCAACGGAACCACTAATAATAACATTTTGGTGCTATCATTTAGCATTGGTGAAAAATGTAGAAATTTTCTATTGAAATATTCTTATTTTTTTCAGCCATTCTTAATATAATCTTTTTTATTTTAAAATTTATCTTAGTGAGAGTTTTTTTTTACCTAAGGGAGGGTTTGTACCCTCCGGAAAAAGAAAAATATGGAAAAATGTCTCAAGTTAATTTGACCATCAACTCTTAAATTTAACTAATGATGAAATGGCAAAAATATTTGTATATAACAAGGAATAATAAAAGAAAAATATATATCTTTCTTAGTAATATCGCATTAGAAAAAGCTAAAGACAAGACTTACAAGGTTACCACCTGTTATAAAAAACAGATCATTTTTGAATTTCAAAGTTTTAGAATTTTTCCTTAAACTAATAAAAGATAATATTCGAACGTTATAAATAATACTTATACCCCTACTGCTCCCACGCAGTTTATCATTCATAAACCTCTTATTAAAAAATAGTCACGTCTCTTTTTTAACTTAAATTTACATCATAATTCAAAGAAAGAATTAATCAATGAAATGATTCATAAACGAAATAATCATAAATCAGATAAATACTTTTAAATTTGAAACAAGAAGTTAAGAACTATGGACAATGAAATTACTTTTTTTAAGTGAAAGTCATAATTATTATACGAGGTTTACTTTTTTAAAGTAAATTCCTATATAATTTTTTTTCTTTATTGTATTTGATCTAAGTCACTTTTTTACTATTTTAATATTTAATTATATAAACCTGTTTTAAAAATTCACGGGATGAAGTAGTGGTTAAATCATTTTTTAAAAATAGTGATTAATTAACTTTATTATTAGTTAAAATTATTTTTACTATTTATTATTATTATTATTATTAATTTTTTAAAAATAACCCTACCTTTTCTAAGATAACATTTGCTAACTAAAAACTTCAACTTCTTTGGCTATACACACCTAAAGTTGTAATTATTTTTAACAAATAACCAAATTTCCTATAATAATAGTAGCTGAAGTTTAACTTCAATTACCATTCATATAACTTTAATTTCATCATATTTTTTTATTTTTACCATGTACAATTGAAATTAAAATTGAAGTTGTAACTTATCAAATAACATAATTCCATATAATACTTATCTTCTCTCTCAATTTCTATTACTATTCACTCATATTCATTTAAAAAAATTAATTTTTACCTACTCTTTTCATTTTAACAACACTTACAATAAAATCATTCTTCTTTAAACATCAAAAAAAAAATAAATAAAAATAAATAAAAAACATCTCAAAAATCCCTTCCGCTTCGACCTTTCTGCACTCACGCCCAAAACCCTTCCGCAAAAATCCCTCTCCAGCCTTCCTTCCGCATGCCTTGCTTCTATAGGATCGGTCGATCGGACCTCGCTCCTCCTTCTGCACGGCTGTCCGTTAGCCGGCTGGTTCGACGCAACCGATGGTTTCGGGTCTCCTCCTCCTTCTGCACGTCGGGCCTCCCTCCTCATTCTGCACGACCATTCGTCAACCAGTTGGTCCGACACAATTGACGGTTTTGGGTCTCCGCCTCCTTCCGCACGCCGATTGGGCCTCCGTCCTCCTTCTGCACGGTCGTCCGTTAGCTGGTTGGTCCGACGCAACCAACAGTTGTAGGTCTCCTCCTCCTTCCGCACGTCGATCGAGCCTCCCTCCTCCTTCTGCACGGTCGTCTGTCAGTCAGCTGGTCCGATGCAACCGACGGTTTCTGGTCTCCTCCTCCTTCCGCACGCCAATCGAGACCTCTCTCCTCCTTTCGCATGCTGGATTCATCGTCTTCCACACGCACGCCCGCCTGTTCACCCAATCTCCTTCACAAGTAATTCTTTTTTATAAAATATCATTTACAAAACATTTATTTTTCAAAAAAATATCATTTTTCATGGATTGTTGCAGGCAAAACATTTATTGATGTGAATTGAAATACATTTTTGAGGTTGCGTTGTAAAAATTACAAGTTATTGATTTATTTGATTACAAATGAAACGAATGAATTCAATAAAAGTTACAAATGAAATGAATGTGTTGCATGTGATTGATTTATTTGATTTTGATTTATGTATGTTGCAATTTTGTGTATGTTGTACATATATTTGTTGTTAATGAAGTTTGTATGTTTAGGTTGAAATTATTTGAACTTGTTTATGTTTTATATTGTTAAGTTGGCATGAGATCGAAATGTGGTGTAAAGTTGGTGATTGGGTAGAATTGGAATCAGAAGAACAATTAGAAGTTTTATAATTTTTAGAATTATTGGAAGAAGAAGAATAATGACATCTACCAAGATGTGTTGTTCATAATGTTGAATATACTGAAAGTGATGTAGTGAATAATATGTTGATTGGACATTGACAAGTATGCTTTGACACATGTAGGATGATGTTAGATACATTTATGAAATTATGTACAATTTTGAAAGACAGGAATTTGTTAACTGATAGTAGATTTGTTTCAGTTGAAGAACAAATGAAAATATTCCTTGAATTGTTAGGATATGAACATAAGAATAGAATTTTACAAGTAGGTATATAATATTCTGGGCAAACAATAAGTAAATATGTACATCGTGTGTTAGTTACAATTCTTGCTTGGGTGTTGGATGTAATACGGCTAAAAGAGTCCTTCAATGAGACACCATAATAAGTAAATATGGCAGTGGAAATGGAGCCACTAGATGACAACTTCCTTGAGTCGATTTTCAACACATCTACATTGACTACTCCACATAGTTTGTAGGGTATGCAGCATGCTTCCCAATCGACACAGACTAGTGTTTAGTCGCCATAACGTACATTCCATCTTGGAGTAAGTAGTTCACATGCCACTTAGCCACGAATGTCATCTCAACGGGCTGATTGACAAGATGACTTGATTTCAATATTCCTTGATGTGTGCATTGATGTGTCAAATATGAGGCATAAACCAAGCACACACTTTACAAGTAAGGGATATGAACTAGTTGAAAAATTATTTGAACAACACACAGGCTACAAATTGAATCAAATTAAAATAAAAAATAAGTTTGCCAAACTTCGAAAAGATTGACAAATATGAAAGTTTCTTTGATCCCAAACAAGCATAGGGTGGAATCCCCAAACCTGCACTTGGCAAGGGGTAGATGATTAGTGGTGGGAGAATATGAAGCAGGTATACACATTTATTACATTTTATAGTTATATTTTTACAACCAATAGATGTGTAGTATTCTTATTATATCATTTTTCATATGTGATTTAAAAGTTTAATAACATGATTTTTGTGTAGTATGAATTAGGATGTGAAAGGTTTAGGCATAAAGGATTAAAATTTGAAGATAAACTTCAAGCATTATTTGATGAAAATGTAGCAATCAATGAGGACACATATTTTTATAGTTTTAGAAGTAACTGCCCAATTGATGTAGACAATCTGCATACTCAACATGAAGAGGAAGAAGAATCTCCCCTAGAATGGCGAGTTAGAAGCCAACGGTCAAGTGAAAGAATGTCAACTTTTTCAAGACATTCATATCGTCCTTCACGGGACACAGATGGTAGTGGTCATGCTAGTGATGATATAACAGATATGATCACACAACAATTCATTCATCATTTACAGGTGTGTAACATGTCGACATTAGTCAACAAATGTATTAAACTTATGGAACAAGATGGTGTAGATCTTGAAAGTCAAACATGGATCATTGTTATATGCAAATTTGAAAAGTAAACTGCAAGGGAGATATTTCTTAAACTTCAATCATCTACGTTGCGACGTTAATGGTTAGAAGTACAAGTAGATTTATATAATCGAATAGAAAACATGTAAAATTGAATTATTAATATGCATTACACCATCATGGAACTCATGTTTGTTTTTGCTTCAATGTTATATGTAACAGTATTTATATATGTTTTGATAAATTTATCTATTTGTGATATTGCAATTTCAAAGTTTATAGTTATAATAATACTTTTCTTTAATAAAGAATGTACTTGTTATTTATATTTTTCGATAAAGTTTTCAATTGTAACAACGATAAATTGTATTTTCCAATATAGGATACGTCGTCTTATCTTAACATTGCACATTTGTTTTATAACAATTGTCGTATAAATTTAAATAATTTTAAAAAAGTTTAATTATTATTTGATTTAATTATATAATTTAATTTTTCATGTACAAAATATCTTTAAAATAAATAGCACAAATAAATTTTGATTTAACTTCAACTTAAAAAAAAATGTTTTCAATAAAAATCTACTAAGTATAAACAAATATTGAAAAACTTATAAAAAAATCTAACTTCAATTTTAACTCTGTACAATTTCAATTTCAAGTTCAACCAATAAAACTACAAACTACCTTGGGATTATCTCGCGTTTGACGGTTATTTTATATTAAAAATTCATCCGCTAAAACTCGTAATTCTTTATTAAACAAAAACAAACATATCATCTCGCGTTTGACGGTTATCGAGCACTTGTCTCTGCGAAAACCCGTGGCCCTACTTACCGCTGCCTCGCCGCTCCGACCCCAAGTTCAACACTCTTCCTCCTTCGTCCACCATGGACTTGCAGGTCACCGTCGCGCTTGCCCTCTCTCTCGACCGTGGCCTCAACACTTCTATCGGTACGCACCTTCCCCGCTCAAGATTTACGCACTTTCGGCGACGTTTTTTCCTTGACCGAGGAAGTGGGAATGAGTAGTTGTTACTTGTGGTTGGACATTATTCTACTAACATTACGTTTGGTTGATCATTAATGTAATTAAATTTTATTACATGATTAAATTATAACATTTGGTAATCAAATATAAACTATTTATAAAATTGTAGGTAGAATCGTTTTTGTCATTTTCCAAAATGCATTTCCAAATGCATCCAACAATTCCTATGTTTCAATTCAAATCTAGTATTTTCCAAAATGTTCGTGTGAGTGAACTTGTGGAAAAGAAGTGGAATCGTTATCATATATTTTCAAGATTATCTATACTATTTTTTAATTTACAAAAAATCATTTAAAAAATGCACATAATAATACTTTCCAATAAACTAGTATTTTGAAGGCTTGTAATTCCAATTGTAATTTCAAATGCAACCTTAGAAGCTAAAAGTTTTGTCTAGCTGTTTCTCTTGCTAATTTTGTTGTTTTGGACTAACAAGTCTTGCTCTCAACATCTTGTAGCCATTTAATTATGTTCACCTACTCTGAATCTCATATGATAACTGAATAACTTTGAATTGAATTGGATTTTGGATTCCTTTCATCTTTCGATGTCTTGCTTGCTCTTTCTAGTGAATCTGTCCACATAGTCACTGTAAGGAAGATATGATACTATTGAGATTTTCATTTGTTGTATTTTTTGTGCATTATGTTTTTTTTAGTTAAGTCTTTGTGTGCAATTGAATCTTTTAGTGTGGGAAAATTACACCAAAATTCTTTTAAGTTTTACAATATATTTGATGTTACATTTGGAGTGATGCATGTCCTTAGCTTGTCATTTTTATTAGTCCTCACAGTTTACTTTTTCACAATACTTTTGGGAAAGAGCTTCTCCTTGTTTTCAGTTAAGTTTGTCAGTACCTGAATATCTTGGTTTTCTGACAGACATGTACCGGTAAAAATTCAACGCTTTTTGGAACATAACTGGCATTGAGAAAATATAGGAATCTCATTTAAATAAGGAAAAAATATCTTATTTTTTTAAAATATACCACTGGAAATTAAGATCATACAGAATTCTAAGTTTGAAAGTGATATAAATCGTACAATTTATGTTGTATTTCCTTGAATCAAGCTTTCTCACATCTGTGGGTGAAGTTGACTATATAATCTGGGGTCTTGACATTTACAGTCATCTATGTACTATCACCCGTGATCTTACTCTATGCTATGTTAAAATTTTGATGTTCACTTGCAAATTGAAAATGGAAATAAACAAAAGAACAAGACACAGATCACTACACATGAAGAACAAGCACCACAGAAAAAGGAAAAAGTATTTGTCTTCATTAAGGCAATGATAAGAGTATTTATACAATAGATGGAAATAATCCAAACTATCAATAAAAGGAGAAATCATAGCCATCTTGAAAGGAATATAACAAAGGAATCCAGAAAAAAAATTAAAATACAATCAACGATAGAGAAAACACAAAATTCAACAATAATCTACATGTCTATAATTTAAGACAAGTAAAATTATAAAAATTACTCATAATAATACTTATGCTTCATATGATTTTTGTTGTCAGGTATATTGTGTATAATCTCTGTTATATATAATTGAGCATACTAATAATTTTAATCAAACACTACTTTAAGTGGTTGAATTGACTAAGTTATGTGTTTTTTTACTTCTTACCAAGGTTTCAAACATTATGTCTACACTCTCTTACTAATTTTTTCAAATAAACAACAATATCAACAATAATTTGAGCCAGAATCTCATTATGTAAGGTTTGTTACTTCCACCCAACATTATTTTAATAATAACAAAGCAAGGGCAAATGACAAAGGAAAATGAAGAATGAAAAACCTATGAGAAGGATGAAGACATGTCAAAGATGAAGGACAAGAAGACATATACAAGGAGTCAAAGAAAGGGAAGACATGGAAGGTTATATATTTGTATGTGTACTTAGATATATGCTTGTATGCTTTACTCTTCATATGGTTCTTAGAAAGCATGAGAAGCATCTAGATTGGTAATCACCTAGACCAAAAATCATCTAGCACTTTATACCCTGTTGGTCAGCCAAAGAAATTTGGCCAACCAAATCATTATCACTTACATCTTATTGAATTCACCACTTTAAATCTAGCTGAATTGGTCAACCAAAAATCATCAGTCAATGGAATCAAGTGCTCATTCAACACTGGATTTCAAGTCATCTAAAAATGGGTTGGATAATTGAATTTTCTTACAAGCTATTTGATCAACCAGAAAACTATCTAAATGGATAGTTAGAGGTAGCTGTTGCCAAACACAAAATACCAAGTAGTTGAACATTGGGACTTTCAATCAGCTGATTGTATTTTAATCAATCATTTTTGGTTGAACATTAGAGCCAAACTTTGCCTATAAATAGAGCTAGAAGTTACTTGAATTGACCAAAACTGAATACTTGCAATCTCACTAGATTTCAAGTTCAACACATCTACACATCACTCTTCCAAAGCATGTCAGGCATAAAGATTGATCATTTAAGCATTTAGGAGAGCCATCTTAAGGAGAAGTGCATGGCATGTGTATAATCGTGAAGGTCTTAAAGCTTTGGCCCTTGAGCTATGAGGATGAGTCCTTTGTGGAGAAAAAGAAAAGCTTATTAAGGAGGCAAGGTAAGGTTGAGGTGAGAACCTATAGAATTACCATGGAAAGAAGATTAAGAGAATTGAGAAAAATATCTCCTACAATATATCTTAAATTTACCACTTGGAATTAAGATCATACAGAATTCTAAGTTTGAAAGTGATAGAAATCATACCATTTAAGATGTATCTCCTTGAATCAAGTTTTTTCACATCTGTGGATGACATTGACTATATAATCTTGGGACTTTACTATGATGTTGGTCATCAATATCCCAAGGATTTATTACTTTTGAAGAGAAGCCCTTCACTTTATCACCACTTAATATGGTTTTTGCAAAAATGAATTGTGTAGATGGTGCTTAAGTTTATTGACATTTTAAATCATGTTTTCTACATTGAAATGTTTTCATGCATGCATGTAATTATGTAAATAGCAAACACTTTAAATATTGTGCCCATGCTATGGATGGTCTCTTTTGAAAACCTAGGAACACTTGGTCCAGTATACCACTATAAACTTTGGAAAAGAGACAAGAATACATCATATAAGGTTATGAATATTTTTTATTTCATAGATAGAAATACATGGAAGAAAGGCATTTACATGGTCAACCCTAAAAGTAGATCGGAAGACTTCTTTAAAGGGTGTGAATAGAGAAGCTTGTGTTTCTTAGATTATATTGAACATTTTAGCTTGTCAACACAAACAACAATATCAATTTGATTCAATAAAAATTGTTCGAGTTTATGAATTAGGGTTTCCAATGTAAGTGAGTTTGTCCCACATTGGTTAGTGTTGTTTGTTATGAGTTTTGTAACATCTATATAAAGAGGTATAATCCTTATTAGACTACATCTTCCACCCATTTCAACTTAATATTAGAGGCAAATTGTGCACTCTATCCCTAAGCCATGTGTATGTCTGGGCCTTGATTGGAAAAAGTATCGGTGACAATGATAGACCCAGAGCCATGTATGTAGGGGAGTGTTAGGACATAGTCCTACTTCGAAAATAGTATCAATGTCAATTTTTCCTATAACATAGTTAAGAACCCTCCAACCACTCAGCTTGGGTTTGGTGGAATATCAGGCCTTTCACTTGGTATTAGAGCTAGGGGTCACAAGTTCAATTTCTTGCATGCACATGTGGGTGTCCTTGAGGCATTGAAGGAAAGTGCCTTGTGCGTGGCCCATTAAAAAATCCTTGGCCCATGATGTTCAAGTTTATACTCGGTGACCTGTGATGTGGTGTCCTTGATCTTTTTTAAGACGAAGGTGTACATACTATCACCTCAAGATTTTGGTATAGTGGGTTGGGTATCTAATCTTAAGAATTGGTATTAGAGGTGATAGAGAAAAGAGAAAAATATTAAAAAAATGGTGTAAGTAAAAAAAGAAAAAAAAGTATGAAAAGGAGGAAAAAAGGAAAAAAAATGTTTAGTGTAATATTATCTATCATCTAATATTTTCTCTCTTAAGGTTAATGGATACCTCATATTTAAAAATCTATACTACTTTGAAGTTTGTGTAATACTTCACTTTTAAAATCTACAGTATTATGGGATTTATGGAACACCACTTATTAACAATCCATATCAAATCTCTTTTATTGAATGATTAATAAAATTTGTATTTGTAGAAGCATATATGTAAGTCTTTAGGTATTTTATTTATAGAATATTGCTATTACTTAAATTTCTATGTATCATATAACTTCTTTGTTTATCTTATCATGTATAAGTCTATTGCAAGTTGGATGCTTCAACTTGAGGGAGATTGTTAGAGTTTATGTATTAGGTTTCTAATGTAAGTGAGTTTAATTCCATATTAGTTAGTGTTGTTTGTCATGAGTCTTGTAATCTCTATGTAAATAGATGTAATCTTTGTTGGTAATACAATAATAATAACGCATTTTTCACCAATTTCAACTAAAATGATAAGAGATATTTGCAAGGAAACAAAAAGAGATACAAAGAATTTTAATAATGGCTTCTCAAAGGTATGCCCACTGATTTTTTCATTAACTTTGGTAATTTTAAACATTTTCTCATCACAACCCTTTATGATAGAGGTAACCCTTACATCTATTATGTTGTCAATGAACCCATACTTGTTCTTAGCAGTCAAGGCCATATTTACAGCCCAACATATTTATTTTTGTTTATTTAGCTTTATTGATATGTAGTAGTATATGTAGAAACTTTATTAAATTGATCAACACTAAGTACATAAAAAAGGGTGTTCAAACCTTTAGTATCCAATTGAGCTATTCTTTTTTCTGAATTATTTTAATACTTATAAGGTTTTGGAAGAAAACTTGTAACCATTGTTGACTACATCTTATAAGTCAAAATCTATTGATTTAAGGAACACAATATCCATAATTGAAAACATTAAAAAATGATGGCTTATGAATACTTTGGCCTTCCATAGAGTGAGATATGGAAGCCATGAATCAAAACCGACTAAAAACTATTAAATCAATGAATAAAAAACCAAGTGTTAATACCAATTTTCAGGATCATTTTAGAATCGATTGAAATGAATTAAAGGATGAGAAACAGAAATCCATTTTAAGAAATAAATCTATTAAACATGTTGTAATCAAATAAATGCAATGTGAAAGCAAGATATATAAATAGTGAAAGTACAAATCATAGGAACATATGAAATTTATAGTGGTTTACCCTATAGTCTAAGGCTACATCTACTCAAGCTCTCCACTTAATTGCTCCATTAAACTGTTGTTACCAAGCCAACACTTTGCTGTGTACAACCTTTCCTTGGCCAAAACTGCCAAGGCCACCTCCTCCAATCTAAAGAGTCCTCATTACAATCCAGTGATTTAGTTTTTCACCTTTATAGCAGCAATTCAAATATATCCCAAAGTTTTTTCCCCTTGTGATGCTTGAAAATACTTGCAAAGAATGCTTTCTAGAATGTGATAGAATGTTGGAGAACTTGAATTTTGAGTAAAAAGAGATGTTGGAAGCATTATAAGAGTTTTCATACATCTAATTGGGTCTTACTTATAGAGTTTGGAAATGTATATGTCCAACCTAAACACTCAAATACAAAATAGTTTTAGGTAGAATTGGTATGCCAATGATCTTTTTAGTATATTGTTCTTCTAATGACTAGATGGATCGTTATGTCGATTGAAAAATTGGTATGTCGAGCACTTTAAGTCTTAGACATTGAAAGAATAAACAGTATGTCATTTTCATCAAAAATTACTTACAAATGTGACTACCAGAATGATATTTTGAAGTAGGTAATCAGTATGTTGTTCCTTGAAAAACAGTGTGTTGATACATAAATCAGTATGTTGATCTAGGTCCAAAGGTTAATTGTACTCCTAGCTTAGAAATCGATATTTTATTTTTCAGAAACGGTATCTTGATTTTGTAATGATGAAATTTCTAAGTAGAATGTATGAACAAGTTTTTTAAGTGTTTAATCTAAATGCATGTATCCATTCTAGATGTCATATTTGAGAATTCTACCATGAGAGAGCATTACTGAGACTTACAAATTTTCTTAGGGCACATTTTTGTACACAACATTTACAACTTTTTACATTTCAACAATTTGGCTGATCATCGAGCTCTTTCGACATCTTCATTTGCTTCAGTTTCATTCGTCACCCTTGCATAATTCAATTTTCTTTGACTTTGTTTTGCATGATTCTTACAATAAATTTAATACATTGTACTTATTAAGTTTTGTATCATCAATTCAAAAATGATTTTCCTGACACGTTTCTCTCCCACTCTAGGCCCTTCTTCCTGTCCTCCGAGTTTTTTTGTATGTCTCTCCACCTTCTCTCCAATTTCAAGGTAAGGATTTTAAATAATCATGTAGCACTAAAAGTCTGTAACAGTTGCATGCATACTCATGAGATTCAATTTATAATCTTAGCATTTACCATTCTCAATTTGAGACTTAAATCGTTCAATCTATGTATTCTCCTCTTTTCACTATATTTCTTATAGATGATAAGCATTTTAGCTGCTGATATGATAATGTTGAAGTAGGAACGTTTTTGCTGCTTTTGTTTTGAGCGTGTGAATGCATCATGCTGCTATGTATTCTCTGGTTGGATTTTCAGTGCAGATTCCTTCTAATTTGGCTACTTGCTAATAACTTGGTTTAGCCCTTGATCAGAAATCAAACATCTACTACAGTACTGACACAGCTGAAATTTACATTTTGTGATCTAGGTAAACTGTTATGTTTATCATGGGTTCAGTTGATTCTGCTGTACTTAACTGCTTTTATTAGGTCTGTAAATTGGATGGATTTATGTCTATTATTTGACCCACTGTTGACACTCCATATTTGGGATGCTCTAGTATCAATCAGTTTTAGATCTACAACCCATAATTGACTTCTAATTAATCCTTGTTTAAAATTATATAATCAACTTTGACTTTTGTCTTGTAATTCTTAATTTAAATTTTCGGAATCACTTAATTAATTATTTAACCCTTAATCACCCTTTAAATCGCTTGATTTAAAACCTTAATCAAGTAATCCTTAAAATCACTAAATAAGTCCTTAATTACTTAAATTGAGTCTTTGATCAAAACTCTAATTAAATCACTAAGTTACTTAATTTAAGTCTTAAATGTTTAATTTAAACCTTTTAAATCTTTAATCAAGTTGGATTACATCAAATTGGCAAGTCAGATTGATAATTGAATAATCAGATCAAGTTGGTTACCCCAGTTTGGGTCGAAGTCGCACTTGCCAAGCCAGTCTACGTTTGAGCCTGTGATTGAGCCACGTGTGCACTTGGATTGTATCTAGTGACCACACTCACGTTAGCCTGCACGTGCACTCGAACCAGACCTAATGACCGCACCCGTGCGAGGCCTGAAGCTCCTGTGCTTGAGCCAATCGCTTGCTTGCTCCCATGCTTGGGTCGCACCTGCGCAACTCTGTTTGAGTCGTCCATCTCCGTTATGCATTCTGCGTGTGACCTCCTCTCTCGCATCCAATGAGATACTCGTTGTTTTTCTATTGGCTTCACCCTTTATGTGCTGACCTTTCATAAAAACTCATCAAAACTCCATGATTTCTCTCCATTTTCTCATCATCGCAGCTCACTATGACACTGATGACTTGAAATTGTGATTTCTCGCGTGAAATTGAAAAGCCCTAAATCTCGCCAACGAACACCCAATGAGCTCTACGGCAGGTTCAGCCTGTCGGGTCTTCTTCGCTGATCAAAGTTTTGCCTCCTTTGGATAACATCCTTTCAGATTTCTACGTACCGTGGCTCGTAAAACCCTTATCTTCCTTGTTTGTTGAGATTTTTGTTATTTTCACGTAACTGATATTTTCTTACCGGACTATAGACAACCATTGTTCGTCGCTCACCACTCGTCACTCACCGCTCATTGCCTATGACTATCTGATCGTCTATAGCTGTCATCCTCCCCCACATGGAGTTTTCACTTGTGTAGCTATAAAACCCTCCCTCCTCTGCTTGTTGCGGATCTCCCTTTTTTTTTTGACCTCTTGGACTTTCGCTTCAAGCGCTAAAACCTTCTGTTTGGCCATCTCCGAACCGTCGTTGTCACTCGTCGCCCATGCCAACCTCTTGCGTTTCGGTCTGCTCGCGTTCAACCACCCGTATGTTGTCCATCATTGTTGCCGTTGCTCGTTGCCAGTGCCAGCCTCCTATGCGTCGGTTGCTGGAAAAGATTTAAAAGGTGTTAAAATTCAAATAAACCTTATAAATGAGAAATACTTATAAAAAATATATCTTTTAATTAGAATTTCATAAAATTGTAATATTATAGTCATTGGAAAGCTAAATTAGTCCTATTTTATGAAAAAAAGTTAAATACATACTAGAAATACTAGGTCATTAGTAAATCTTAATGTAATGTACCAATAACTACCAGATTCTCATTTAAACAGGACTGTATGTATGCACAATTTCGAAAAATCATATCTTTTAATCTACTTGGTGAAAAATCATATCTTTTAAATCAATCTTGTAAGTTTTTGATAATGGCTTTGTTTTTATATGAAGTTGAATCTAAGATCTCATCACTTATAATTGGAAGAATGATTGGCTGTTAATTTTTGGTGGTTTTGTTAGTGAAATGCAGTTTCATGGTTACATTATTTGTCTATTGGATATGTATTTGCAGTGTGCACACGACCCTGTCCGACATGTGCCATGTAAAATGAAAATGACGTTTTGAACTCCAGTATCAATTTTTGTGGAGAATTTATTTTTGGTTTTGTTTTACAGTCTTTTCTGTTGACAACGACACATTACTCTCATCCACAAAGCTCGATCCGCACCCATCAAGGTGAGTGCATAAGAGACATGCCACGTTGAGAAATCTGTGTATTTTTATGTTATTGTCAATCACACAGAAAGCATCTAGCGTCCTCTCATTTCTATAATTGATCAAAGAGTCTTTTGAATTTTCTCCCTGTTTAATGAATGTGGATGGAAATTCCAAGCGAAGTATCCCAAGTTTTCTCCATTTCAGTCCTCCATATACCCAAAGTTTTCCTCGTGAGCAATAGATCTTGAAACAGGGAGGTGTGGACGGTCACATACACTTTGAAAGCGAAAGAGCACAGAAGTCTTTCAACAACTAAAGTCGAAAGAAAACAGGCGTAAGCTTTGCAGAGCTTTATTGGGAAGTGGAGCAAAGATTTCCCTGTCAAGT
Organism: Amphibolis antarctica; assembly: GCA_024699675.1. Lineage (NCBI taxonomy): Eukaryota > Viridiplantae > Streptophyta > Magnoliopsida > Alismatales > Cymodoceaceae > Amphibolis > Amphibolis antarctica. The sequence goes on from JAMKPZ010000117.1 coordinate 16,081, forward strand.
TTGCATATTGCTGACAAAGAAAGGACCCTTGCAAGAAAAAGCCCAAAGAATCCCCAAGCTCAGGCACCTATGTGAAGAGGATGGTAGTCGTTGCAGGAAGGTGGGATGGGCACATGAGAGGTACGAACAAAAAAACAAAAAAGGAAGATGTCTAAAACCAGCATATATTTGTGAGGATTGATTATATCAAAGGTGTTGCTATATTTCCCTCTCCCGTTCTCCACCCCACCTCCCATGGTATCTTCCGGGATGACACGTGGGATGTGCATGCACATGTCGGATTCAAACTCTTCTTACGTCTTGAACAGTTCAATTTCCACTGTAGTCTTGACTTTTGGGTTCTCATTTAAGAGCCCACGTTCCTTCGTATGCTTGTTCCACTGTGTATTCCTATATCTAGCATTGAACTCACCAGTGGGCTCTGTGGGCTTATGGGTTCCTTGTTGTTTATGGGGTTTATCTATTCCTTTTGTCTGTAGGGGACAGGTATGGACGGGAGGAGGATGGGTGTCTGCCAAGTGGATGAATCGGAGACTACCAGTACTGTTTCTGCCATCCGCCGCACTGTTTGCCGCTTTTATACACCTGGTGGTTGGGTCGGTCCGGGTTCCAAGGATCAGTGTACGGACCATCGTTTACCCCCACCCCCACCTCTGACTCTGGGGTAAAATGCAGAGAAGAAGAGATGGAGAGGACTTGTTGGGCACTGTGGACCGAGCGCTGCTGCACCTCCCGAGCTTGGTAACCTGATTTTTACCGTTTTATCGTAAAGTGGGGGGGGGGGGAAGCGGCCGAAGCCGCTCAGGCAGTGAAATTTAACAAAAATCTTTATGGGTCATGCAGGTACACAAAATAGTACCACACGTCTGCCACATGAAAGTGAAAGATCATGGGTCGGCCGAGATAGGAGAAGACAACCCACAGCACGAGATCAACCTCATTTCCTTCTACTGCGCGCTTTCATCATCTACCCCTAACTCCCCTGCAAAGTACATTTCGCCAAGTGGAATGGAAATTTCTCCAGCTGTCGAACGTAGAAATTGAATTTCAAATTCAAATGGTATGAGATGGTGATGATTTCTCTAGCTGTTCGGTGTATTGATCAGCTTTCCTTTTGCATGTATTCGTCCAAGGATTATTGTTTGTTTGCTTTTTTTTCTGAAAGTGGTTGGGTGATCTTAATTAGTGACTCTTTTTCAGTGGAGGGTTTCGAACTCAGATCATTCTTTTCTTTTAATGATGCTCAAGGAATGAGAAAGACCGTGAGAGACCATCCATACAAATTAAAGATGGATCCTTTGTTTGTTATATTATATAATCAACTCTCGAAGTTGAGCAATAAGTTGCATGCATGAGTTGCCTGGGACCGGCAGCTCATGCATAAATATATAAATATATATATGCAGAATATGAACACCTATACGGTAAAGCAATAGATAAATATATAAAGTAAAGCATAAATATGCAGTAAAGCAATAAAAAATGGCATAAATATACAGTGGCAGCTCATGCATAACTATACATGTATTCAAACGTGCACAATAAAGCAATAAACCCTATACAGCACCGCATTGGATAAATATATAAAGTGATGAGAGTTTTGTTTTGTTTTTTTAACTTAGAGATTTTACCTTTTACTTCAAACTCTGATAGTCTGATGTCGGGATTCAAATTGGTTTCGCCGCTACACATCCCGTGGAATTAATTAAAGTGACGTGAGTTAAGCATGGTGTGGGGATCAGGCGGTACCTTTGTAGAAGCATGGCACAGGGAGGGGAAGACATATCGAAGTGGGGTATCGTCTTATGTATTGTTTGTTTATGTATTTGTTACTATGTATTTTTATTTTTTATTATATATTTTAATTATTTATTAAATAATATTAATATTTTATATTAAAAAATTATATTAAAATACTTATATCATAAATGATGTAATTTCTTAAAAACGTAACTGCAATTACCTCTTAAACAAATACACAAGAGAATTCACTAGTCATGATGTGGGTAGCTGATCACTAGGATGCTTACCTATTTATTAAATGCATACCAGTTCCTTTCCAGAGAATAGTATGAAAATGGGGAGTAAGGCACATGCCTGAAGGGAGCATGCTTTGAATTGGCATACTCCGAAGAAATGTGACTGTCAGAATTAATAAAACCGACTGCAATATATATATCTTTCTAGCATTTATTGAATGCATCATCTTATTAATTCTACTTCTTTGTGTACGTACTACAACGTAGGCGCTCAGCAACCCTTGTTTCACTCCACTCCTCCCTCTCCTGATAATCGATCATTGATTATTTCCACGTACGTACGTGTTACTCTGAACTGTTCCTCTCTGCTGTGATGCTTAGATGCTTAATTGCTTTAATCCGCTCGATCTTTTCATTTAAATACGTGGGCTGCTTTTGCTTTTGTTGTGGGGGCACTTTTCCAAAGATGAGAAGACCCCATATATGCAAACAGACCTAGATGTCGATTTCTACCAGCAAATTCACTGTTGGGTGGAATGTCTTTCCTTGATTTGATTTTCCGGTGGAGAATCATCGGCCTCGGCGTCAAACGCCACCTTTTCCCATGGTCCCAGACAGAAAGAAAGAAAAATGTTCTTTTGTCATCATCCATGAGCTGATTTAATTTCTTTTGTCTTCGATCACATGTTCCTACGGCTCTCCCTTCTTCCTCAAGCCTCGACTTTTATTCCCCAAAGGAAAGAGACCCAGAGGAATCTCGCTCTATTGCTATGTCACCCAAAGCATGACAACCTCAGTTCTGGCATATATAATGATGGATCAAACCAAGCGAAACCCAACTTTTATTCCGATCCTTTCACACTTTCCTTTCTTCTGCAAAGTTCTCCTTTACGTTTTACCTGTGCTGTCTTCTCTAGCTCTTGTATTTCATATATACCATAAAATTTATCTTCACTCCACTGCCTGTCATGTGAAAAAGGGAAGATGTGGTGGTGCAGGTAAAAGAACAATATATAAAACTGTTTGCAACCTTTTTTTGCAGTGTGTGGTAGTTGAGATCACTGTTACACTTTCCTTGCTAGCATACCAAGCTCAATCCTCCAAACCAAAATGTTTTTTTCTTCTTTTTTCTTGATTACATTCATTATATATAGTTCAAATCTGAATAAAAGCTAAAAGTACCACGTACCATTCTCCTCCTCTTCCCTTAATTTTGGGTTTTTCTTGCCGATCTTCAATGCCTCTACGCCCTTGTGATTCGGGTCAATGGCGACAGGCTTGTCTCCTCCTTATTTTGGAAAATGAAAGGAGTAGTGAAATTATTCCTTCGGAATGGGTGCACACCAACTAGGGTTTACGACACAAGCTAGTCTGCATTGCTTGCCACACAAAGCACACGTAAAATGGCAAGTGATGTTGGGGAATTTTCTTTTTTGTTTTAAGTCGCTCAACTCCCAAGGCAGTGGAAAACCAGTTGCGTTGTTAAAAACACTACCATTAAACAGAAGAAAACTGCTAATGTTCAAAAAAAGACAGAAGGAAACTACTGGGTAGGGGAGACACAATCAATTCTCCTGCTGTTCAAAGGAGGTAACTTTCTTCTAAACATTCAACTCAAAAAAATAAAAAAAACTTGCAGCCTTTTACATATAAAGGAAACAACCTATTACTGCATGATTGGAGATTGTGCTTAACATGTAAAATATAAGGCATCATTCACTTCTTCTTACTTTTAGTTTTTAAAAGAATTTCCAACTTCACGATGATATTCACATTTTTCAATTTATTATTTTCATTATTAAAATTACTCTTTCCCCTTCTTTTATATCAAAATTGTTTACCTAAAAATCACTTTTTTCCATTCCCAAAGTATAAGAGTGAGATTGGTGAACGATCCCTAAAAATAACAACTTACACTACAGAAAAATTACATATTTGTGACGGCCATATTATTTTGGCCGTCACAACTAGTATCAATTGTGATGGCTTTTAAAGAGACTTAAATAAGACGAAAGAAATTTTTTGTGACGGCTAAAATGTTTTGGTTGACACAAATGACTATTATTTGTGACAGCGTTTAAAAGCCGTCGCAAATGGAATTGGCAGGATAAAACCCGTGTATTCCCTTTCTTCCTGTGCGTGCCCGTCTCTCTGCGCATGCCCGTCTCTATGCAGAAACCTTCCCCCACCATCTCTCTGTGCATGGCCCTGTTGCCGCCCTCTTCGTGCCTAGCTCACCGCCCTCTTCGCGCGCATGCATCTCGTCGCCCTCTCGGCACACACTTGTTTCGCCGCCCTGTCCACGTGCCTGTCTCACCTCCCTGTCTGCGCACGCGTCTGTCTCGCCACCTCTTCCACCGCGGGAGCTTCTGTAGGTATAGATCTGAGATATTTTTTTTTGTTTGTAGGTTTTTATTTATTTGGTGATTTTTTTTTGTAGGTTTTTATTTATTTGGTGATTTTTTTTTTAGGTTTTTATTTTTTAGAGCACACCTAGTATAACATAAGCAGAACAAAAATGGTATAACAAATTTAAATTCATTATAATGATATGGAAAATTAGTGTTTTAATGTTAAAAGTATGAAAAAATTGGAAAACTAATGAATAGTATTCAGAGTTTTAACATAGGAACGTGATTTCTTAAATCGACATGTGTTTTCTGTTAAGACAATAAGTCTACGGAAAAATGAAAGTTTCACTAGATCCAAGTTAATAAAATGGAAGTTCTGCCAGAGAAAGTTAACTAAAAAGATTAGAAAAAACAGAAATACCGAAAAATCCATGCCTTAGAAAATGGAAGTTCTGCTAGGAAATTAAACTTTCCTAGAGCTCAACGGCTAGCCCTAAAGTTAAGGCCATAGCCTTATGGCCAGCTGTAAAGTTATTAGCATAAGTCTACGGCTCGATGTATAGTTATCATATTTAATAATTACACTTAAAAAAATTACACCTTAGACAGAAAAATTCAAAACATGATTTGGATATTTGAATGGTTATCCAAATTTCCCTGTAATATAATAAATCTTAGAAAACCCTCCTAGGTCAAATTTGGATAACCATTTTTAGCAAAATGTTATTCCGAATTGACTTTAGAAAAAATTGGAACATCATTCAGATATTTGAATGATTATCCTAATTATTTTTGTATTGTAATTTTCGGATAAAATGGTATTCTAAATTTTGGTTCTTATTTCAAATTATTTCCAAAATAAAATAAATCCATTGAAAAAAGCAAATCCTGTAAATTAAGAAATCAACACTGATTATACCTTGCATATATTAACATATAAATATTTAATTAATGGATTTATTAGAGATTTTCTTGCAGGAACAATGGATTGAAGATATGCAAACTTCAAGCAAGAAAGACAAGTTTTCAAAATTCAAATTGAAGATTCTAAAATTGGCACATGATAGGAATACATGAAAATATGTTATTTTTGGAAATTTAGTCTTTATAAAAAGACTATAGAGCAAGGAGAAAAGCAGCTACTGGGAGTGTTTTTGTTGAAGGAATTTTCGTAGGTTTTTCCTGTGCTCTTGCTATGTGTGTGCTTTGTGAGATTGCCTATGTTTTTGTGCTCAAATTTTCAATCTCACTTAGTGTTGCAAATTTTGCAAAAGTTTACTCACCGGGCTGTGGTGAGGCATTGCAAACTGAGTGTGTTTGTAGTGGACAAGTTTATTTGTTGAGTCTTAAAAACAAATGATGTAAGGGTTTTTCTTTGTTGAGCTTAGAAAAGCAAAGATGTGTAAATGTTGGGGTGTGAACCTATAAAACACTCAAAGTGATAGTGAAAACTCTCAAGGGACAACCTTAGGGAGTGGACTAGCCTTGGTTTGGGTGAACCTCTATAAAATCTGTCTTTATTTTTAATTTTTGTTTTACTCTATTTTTACATTTAATTTTTGGGTGTTTCACTATTCACCCCCCTCTAGTGAAGCCATTCTATCCTAAAAGTAGTTTGTTTAATTTTATGTTTTGTTGTCATTGTACATATTCCCTTTGGTCCTAATTGATAGAGTTTCCTTGAGGTTTATTGGTTGAGCCCTAAGACGTTAACTATAGGAGAGGACCTTTGAACCTTTTGGAGAGGAGATGGAAACAAAATTCAGAATTTGTCCATATTTTAAGGATTATATGTAGTATTGCACAAACACGAGGCCTTAATTAAGGGGAATATATAAGACTCACTCCTCCTTGAAATTTGGGCAATAAATGAGAGCACTATCCAATGGGTTTCCCTAAGAGAAGGGTAGATTATGGGAATAAGGAATAGACTACCTGTTCTTATGACGGTGGTCAGGGATGGGGGCTCAGTAACCTCTTAGTCTTCGTACATATTGGAATAGGAGGCACTCTCAAGGGTAGAGGATTAGATAGTGAGAAAAGTAAGGTATAAAAAGAAAAGAAAAGAAAAGTGGTAATGTTTACTCAAGGCTCTATCTTTGGGGAAAATAGGTAAGAGAAGAGTGAGTAATGTACTCAAAGTAGTGTTCTTGGGGTTACTTGAGAAAAAAGAAAAAAAAGGAAAAAAAAGTGAAAAAATTTCTTGAAAAAAGAAAATTGAAAAAAGGGGCAATGGACTTGAGGATTGCTTAAGTGGTATGGATGAAGTTGAGTAACTCTTTGGTTTTGGCTGTTATCACTTTCACATATATAGTTATGGTACTTTATTTTCTTAGGATGGAAACTAATGAGTAATCAGATCCAAACCAATAGGGGATATTGGGACTCAAATAGAGGTTAGTCCAAAGGTGTAAAGCTAGAGATCTTGAGGGTAACTTTGTCCATGTTTAGGTAACCAAGGGGCATGTTATTTGTTTTCCTTTTCTTATTGCTTTTGTGTGTTTACCAATGCTAATTATGTGTTTGGTGTGTCATTGTGTTTTATTTTCCATGTCTTAGTATATATTTGTTTTCTATGTTTATGTGTAGATTTTGTGGGTAGATTCTTTGAAAACCCTCTGGAGACACAACTGTTGAAATCGTCATTCACTCACTCGTACACTCGGTTTCTTCGATGTGGTGGAAGAGAAGTAGAAAAAGGAAACAAACATGCACTACATAGGGTTTAACATGGTTCGGCAACTTGCCTACTCCATAGAATGGCGGTGGGACTCTTGCTGCTTCAGCTCTCTAGCTTCCAATGTGTACAAGTGCCAGCTTACAACACTGCGGCTACCCCTTTCGTCAACACATGCAGCCTCCACTCTCCTCACACATGTCGTCATCCTTCATAGGGTTACAACATGCTCTATTTATAGAGCAACACACCAAACCCTATATGGACAAGCAATTCTAGCCATCGATCTGGATCCATTATTAATAGATTTGATGTGGACGCAACAGACCTCTATTACATTTACACCAGTGGTTGCCCTTTGATCTGGCAGCCGACAAGATGCCTCTAGCTAGTCGGTCTTCCAACTGCTCCATGCCTCTACTAGTCCACACTCGTCCTTTGCCAGCCATGTCTAGTTCCTCGACTGGCTGTTGATCTTCTAGCCGACTGTTAGACATTTGGCCAGACCTACAGCCGCTCCAGTCCATGCTTGTCCTCTACTAGCCACGTCCGGTTCCCCAATCGGCTGCTGATCTTTTAGCTGGTTGTCGGATATCTAGTCAGACTTGTAGCTGCTCTATGGCCTTTGCTAGTCGCAACATTCTAGCTGGCCATAGGTGTTGGCTGTCGCCTTTCATCCATCGACTGCTAGTTTCTACCTACATCCACCAACTGTCGCCTGCATCCACTAGCTGCCACCTACTCTTCCTTCATCAAGTTAGGCTCGACACCACAAACCCCAACAATCTCCCACTTGGACATTGATCTGGCTTGTCTTTCTTCATCTTGAGTTGTCCTTACAAATTCGTGTTTTATAGGCTAACACAGAACCTCTTCTAGTGTTTTTCAGGCTAACACACAATTGTGCCATACCTCTCCTTGGTGACACCAGAGCTTTTGAAATGGGCTTAACTCTGCTAACCCTTGGTCGTGTTTCTTCAGCTGGCACACTTTCTGGCTTAGATCTCTCCTCGACCTTCCTATGACCGTTGGTAGGCCTTCTTACATTTCTCTTGACTCTCTACTCTATCTTGTATTGTGAATGAGTCTTGTTTGCAACGTCCCTTTGTTGGCTGACATTCCTCCTAGAACCTGTCGCTGAGTTAGACTTCAGTTCCAACCCTCCACCTGTTGGCTCACTTTTGTTAGATTTTGCCTCCAACCTTCTGGACACTGGTTCTCTTTTAGTAGGCTCCCTTTCCTTGAATGCCATTCCCTTGCGTACTTTACTAGGGACTCTGTAGAGTGTTACGATATTTTGCCCCTTGGCCATCGTCTTAGTCCCACTTGTTATTGCCCATTGACCCCCACCTAGGTTCACATGGTAACCCTGCTGATCCAATTGACTTACCAAAATTAATTTTTTAGCTAAGTTAGGAACATACCAGACACCGTCCAGCTCCCATAGACCTTCCTTGGTCAGAATTTTCATGGAACCCTTGATAGTCATGTCTAGGCTCCTCTCATATGCAAGGTGGACTTTCTTCTTCTGTGTTGTGACGTACCCGTGCAACAACCCCTTCTTGTGGGTGGAATGGAAGGATGCGCCCAAGTTCATAACCCAAGCATTCATCAGATTCTCCAAACTACAGATAAAGGCATTGTTTAGACTCAAAAGTATGCATTTTATGGATATTAATTCATGCATTTTAATGAGTTTTAGTTGCATTTTGCATTGAGTAATGATGATTACAAGGTTAACTATGCTTTTGAGCATTATGCATGTTTATTCACTTTAATAATGCATGAATTAAGTTTTAAAGTTGTAAATTATATTTGTGGTGATTACTTACTAAAAAGGGAATGATTGATTGATAATCAAGTGTTTAGGTTGCTAGTAAATTGATCAATTCACAGGAAAAAATTGTGATTTATCTCTAAGTTGCAGAGTTCGTGGGTAAAGCCCTTAAACTACTAACTTACTCATGGGTTAATTAGGTAAACCAGGAGCCTGTGTACTGCTTATTCTGTGTGATTAATTTCATTGATATAATAGCAATTACAATTATAATGAATGATTAAATATGATGAATTATTTCTCTAGTAATATGATGTGCTTCACGAAGGGTATTCTTTAATGAGCATTTACAGGGAAATTCGATGAGCATTTGCAGAGAAATTTGTATAAGAGTAGAATTGAGAATTTTAATTTAGTTGATGTTTGATCATGGAGAACGTGGACGGACAAGGCAAAGGAGTGGGCTTGCATAGAACAATCTTACACGTCCAGATGTGCACCATGTCATCGCTAATTGCTAGCTAGTGAATTGCCACTCCTTCAACTTATAAAACAGTCCCGTAGCCATGAAACCAACCCCCCCTTCTTCGTCTGAGCATCATTCACAGGACATTCTCCATCTCCTCCATCTTCCACCCATTCACTTCTTCTGAGAGGAGATTGACGACCTCCTCTTCTCCAACCAATTCCTTGGTGTGTTTGCTATTCTTTTCTCGACCTAAGAGTAGAGACTCTTGGTGTTGGTTACTTCCTCCTCTGTTCCTTGGTGTAATTGCGGAGTGACACCCAAAATCTCATTTCAAGGTCGAAAGGAAGGCTTGCTAGATTGACAACCTGATGGACTGGAAGTAAAGACAAAGAGAGTTCTCAGCCTAAGCAAGTTTCGAAGGAAGAAAGTTACAATGGAGCATTAGGTGTTCTTTCCTTTTTTCTTTCCTTTATATTTTTACTCAATTTTACAATCACCTACCTTATCAAATTTGTTATGATATTGAGAGAATGGTATTATGATTGATGTAATGTTGAATGTTGTATTTTATTTCTACAAGTTTTTCGTAATGTGTTTTGTTTCATGTTTTGTGTTATCTGTCGTATCTTAAGATAATTAAAAAGAAGAAAAATATAAGTGAACAACTCTTAGAAGTTTCAGCAAATTCGAATCGTACTGTTTAAACATCTGAAACTCACTTTTATCACATGTACCATGAGATAGTCTACAGGTAGAGACGTTTGCCCACGAGTTACCTCACCGGTTTAGGGCATTTTTAGTGTAATATGTTTAAATGCATGTCAACTGAAGTATAAAAGGTTTAAGACTTAAGAAGAAGTAAATATTTGAAAGTAAAACTCACTTGATAGAGTCTTCCAGTGCAAAAGTTGAACCATTTATTAAAAGACTATTTTTTTAATCCAAATATTCTAAGTGTTGAAGAAATTAAAGTTAATGAAAATTCTCTAAAAAGTACAAATATAAAACGTGATTAAAGAGCACCCTAGAGATTATTCGTAGAGCAATTGTAACATTGCTTAAAAGAAATTTAATTACTTGTCCATTAATTGAATACACCAATTTAGCTAAGCACCAATAAAAATTGATTCTTGTGGACAAACCCATACTTGCACACTAATTATATCTGAACCCGTGCACTTGTGGTGAAATTAAAATATTTTGAACACATATTATTACAAAATATTAATCACAAGTAGTGTGTAAAATTGAAATAAGTTTTTGGTGCTGTTGCCGGGGATCTTGAATTTCTTGCAATTGGTGCTATTTTTTGCTATTTTGGTGTTAGTTAGGATTGTAATATAATTTATTTTCATTTACTATATTAAATTTTATTTCAAAGTCTTATTGCTATTCCAGAGTAGAGAAGTGTTTTTGATTTAAATTCTGAATTTCATAATGGACTCATATAACTCATATTGGGGTGATTGTAGGTTTGTTCCAGGGACTAGTTATGAGGATTATAATTATTCTAATTATGTTAGAGGAGATTATTCACCTATGGAATTTAATGCCTACTCTTCACAACATGATTTAGAAGGACTTAATGTTAATTCTCAAGATAATTATAACTGGAATGACAATTCTAATTTATGGGAATGTAATGACAATTAAGGAATGCAAAATCATTATTCAAAATATAATTACATGAATGAAAATCTAAATTATCAGTTAAACATTTCATTACAGATACAACAATTAACGAATAAAATAGATGAATCAATGCAAAATATTGATGACAGTAACAAATTGAATGAATTTGAAAATGATAATTATTTAAATTGGTCAATCTTAAAAGAGGATCAGAATGTTTAAGGAATTAATACATGTTTAACAAATCTTAATGATGATTTGCCAATGAATGTTGGGATTAATTAGAACTATTTTAATCAAAAAATATCATTGAAAATTGAACAACTATTGAATAGAGTTAATGAATCAATACAACAAACAGAAGATAGTAAGATATTAAATGAGTATGGAAATAGTGACAATTTAAATTGGTCAAATGCAAATCAAATCTATCAAGATGTAAACTCATTAGGAGATATGTTATTTACTGATGAGAATACGCAACCATTTGAGATAACTGAAGAAAATCAATACTGTAATTCAACTGCAGTTAATCATATGGAAAAATTGGATGAAATTCAAAGATCAATTGATTTGTTTATAAGGAATTCATCTAATTCGAATTTATCTGAACTAGATAATGTTTCAAAAGAAGAAATAAAGGATGTAAGTATTATGTTAAGATCTAGTATAACTTATGAAGGTCCTAAAAAGGATGATAAGGAAGAACAAATTAATGATATTCTTACAAACAAAGAGGAAATTAATGTAGAATCTAATTCAGAAAACAAACTTGATGTTGAACTAGAGGACAATACAGAAATCGAAAATAGTAATGAATCTAAAAATAGTAAAGAATCTAAAAATGAAACTATTAAGGAAGACACTAAAAATGGAGAAAGGTTAACAAATGAAAATCATTTTCCATTTCCATAGAGAATGAGAAATGTTAAGGATCAAGAATTGGAACAAATCAGTAAAGTATTTGAGCAAGTTAAGGTCAATATACCATTGTTGGAAATTATTAGACAGGTTCCTTCTTATGCCAAATATCTTAAAAATCTTTGTACCAAGAATAGAAGGAAAAAAATATTAAGAAATACATTTTTAGCTAAGGAAGTAAGCTCTCTGTTAATTAATCCTGTACCTAAAAAATTAAATGATCTAGGAAATCTTGTTATTTCCTGTTATATAGGAGATTGTTATTTCAATACAGTGTTAATAGACTTAGGAGCTGGAATTAATGTTATGCCTAATTCTATTTATGAGAAGTTAAAATTGGATAATATTAAACTTACTAGAATAGTGATTTAGCTAGTAGATAAATCCATAAGAATACCTTTAGGTAAAGTGGAAAATATTTTAGTAAGGGTTATGGAATTTGTCTACCCTGTTGATTTTTCTATAATGGAAACAAATGCTTCAAATATAAATCAAGATCAAGCTATAGTTATTTTAGGAAGGCCATTTTTAGCTATAGCCGATGCTTGCATAAGTTGTAGAAATGGTTAGATGGAATTAGCTTGGGGTGGTCAAAAGTTAGAACTGAATATTTTTAGTAGAGTCAAGAAAAATCTTAAAGAGGTCCAATTTAAAAATTTTAAAGTTAATCTGATGGAAACTTTTAAAATAGATGAGGATTTAGATGTAGAAGAATTAGATCATGTTGAAAGATGTGTAATACCAACTGAAGAAATGTTGAAAGAGGAAATAATTGAGCAAACTGAAAGTATGGACATAAACAAAGAAAAATTCGAAAATGATAACAAGTCTTTAATTTCAGAACATCTTGTTCTTGAACTGAAACTACTTCCAGAAAATTTAAAATATGCATTTCTAGAGAAGAATGAAACTCTACCAGTCATTATTGCTTCTGATTTAACATCAATACAAGTAGAAAATCTTTTAAAAGTGTTAAGAAAGCATAAAGGAGCAATAGGATGGTAGATGTTAGACATAAATGGCATAAGTTCAACTATTTGCCAACATAGGATTAATCTGGAATTTGAAATTCAACCTGTTAGGCAACCACAGAGAAGATTAAATCTGAATATTAAAGAGGTTGTTAAAAAGGAAATTCTAAAATAGTTAGATAATGACATAATTTATCCTATATTTGATAACTCTTGGGTATGTCCAGTGCAGGTAGTACCTAAGAAATTTGGGATAACAGTTGTAGAAAATGATAACAAGGAATTAGTTCCAACTAGAGTTCAAATTGGTTGGAGGGTTTGTATCGATTACAAAAGATTGAATGTAGCAACTAGGAAAGATCATTTTCCATTGCCTTTTATAGATCAAATGTTTGAGAAACTAGTAGGGCATGAGTATTATTGTTTCCTAGATGGTTATTCAGGTTATAATCAAATCTTTGTTGCACTTGAGGATCAAGAGAAAACAAATTTTACATGTTCTTTTGGAACATTTGCCTTTACTCATATACCTTTTGGGCTATGCAATGCAGCTACTACATTTCAAAGATGTATGACAGGCATCTTCACAGACTTTATAGATGAATTTTTAGAAGTGTTTATGGATGATTTTTCTATATATGGAAATTCATTTGAAAATCTTTTAAGTAATTTAGAAAAAGTATTAGAGAGATGTGAATAGAAAAAGTTAGTATTGAATTGGGAAAAAATGGTATTTTACGGTTAAACAAGGAATAGTCTTAAGACATTATTTCTGTTGAAGGTATAAAAGTTGACAAAGAAAAAGTGGAATTAATATCTAATTTACCTATTCCTAGAATAGTTAAAGATATAAGAGCATTTTTAGGACATGCTGGTTTTTATAGAAGATTTATTAAAAACTTTAGTAAAATTGCTCAACCTTTAACTCAATTATTAATTAAGGATGCACAATTTGAATTTAATGAGAAATGCACGAAAGCATTTAATTTTCTTAAGGAAGCCCTGACTACTTCACCTATAGTCTATGCACCTGATTGGTCTCAACCTTTTGAATTAATGTGTGATGCATCAGACTATGCTTTAGGTGTAGTCTTAATTAGGTCAGAAATTAGATAAACTACCAAGAGTAATTTATTATGCTAGTAAGACATTAAATGAATCACAAATTAATTACAGTGTAACTGAAAAAGAATTTCTAGCAGTAGTATTTGCCTTAGAAAAATTTAGGTCATATCTAATAGGTAGTCACACTATCATTTACACTAATCATTTAGCACTTAAGTATTTGTTAGTTAAAAAAGATGCTAAACCAAGGCTTATTAGATGGATTTTGTTATTATAAGAGTTTGATTTGGAGATTGAAGATAAGAAAGGTTGTGAAAACACTGTGGTAGATCATATATGTCTAGGTTGGATGAATCATTTCTTTCAAATCTGCCAATAGATGACACATTTCTAGATGAGAAATTTTTTATGCTAAACTCCTGCCCATGGTATGCTGATATAGTTAATTACTTAGCTACAAGTTTAGTACCTCATGATTGGTCTAGTTTAGACAAGAAAATATTTTTGTTGAGGGTTAAATATTTCTTTTGGGATGATCCTTACCTGTTTAAGCAATGCCCTGATCAGATTGTAAGGAGATGTATCCCAGAAATAGAAACTCGACCAGTGTTGTCATTTTGTCATGACCAACCTACTGGAGGACATTTCGGAGCTAAAAAGATAACTTTAAAGGTGCTTCATAGTGGCCTATATTGGCCAACTTTGTTTAAAGATGCATATGAATTTTGTAAAAAATGTGTTTATTGCCAAAAAGTAGGTAGAATTACAAAACGAAATATGATGCCATTAAACCCTATTCAGGAAGTAGAAGTTTTTGATGTTTGGGGTATAGATTTCATGGGTCCTTTTCCAAATTCAAATGGTTTTGTTTATATCCTCTTGGTAATAGAATATGTAACCAAATGGATAGAGACAATCCCTACTAAAACTAATGACTCTATAATAGTAATGAGATTTTTGAGATCTAATATAATGTCTTGATTTGGTGTTCCTATAGCAATTATCAGTGAATGGGGAACTCATTTTTGTAACAAAAACTTTGAGAAATTATTGAAAATATATAGAGTGTTGCATAAGTTAGCTAACCCTTACCATTTGTAAACTAGTGGATAAGTTGAAAGTGCTAACAAGCAAATTAAAGAAATTTTAGAAAAAGTAATAAACACTACTAGGAGAGACTGGTCAGATAAGCTAGATGATTCGCTTTGGGCATATAGAACAACTTATAAAATGATATTAGGGACAACTCCATATAAATTAGTATATGGAAAGACTTGTCATTTACCTGTGGAATTAGAATATAAAGCATTATGGGCACTTAAGCAATTGAATTTAAGTATAAAAATAGCAGGTAGTAATAGACAAGTACAATTAGTGGAGTTAGAAGAATTAATAAATATGGCCTATGAAAGTTCAAAAATAGCTAAAGAAAGGATGAAAGCATGACATGATAAAAGAATTTTATATAGAATATTTGAAAAATGACAAGAAGTTTTATTACATAATTCAAGGCTACACTCATTCCTAAGAAAATTGAAATCTAGATGGACTGGTTTGTTTGTTATTAAACATGTTTATCCATACAGAGCAGTAGATTTAAAGGATCCTTAAAGTCATGAAATTTTTTAAGTTAATGGCCAAAGATTAAAACATTTTCTAAAATATTCAGATAGGAAAGAGATGGAGGTTGTTAACTTAGAAGAAGATTAAAAGAATACTATATATATATAATATATATATATATATATATAAAATAAAAATAATATATATATATAATAAATACAAAAACATATAAGATTACAAAAGCATAAACAAAGAAATAATAAGTATATATATATATGAAAAAGAAAAGAAAAACATTTAGACTTACACAATATATTTACTTAAGCTTTAATGTGTTAGTACAATTTAATTATTCAAACTATTAGCTACTGTGTTTTATTTTGAGTTACTTCGTGGGTAAGTGAGTTTATCCATGAGGTTAGTTTGCGAGTTATCCTATTTACCTGCGAGGTGTGTCGATAAAGAAAATGAATAAAGAAAAGAAAAAAAGAAAATGAATAAAGAAAAGAAAAAAAGAAAAGAAAGAGAACTTTACGATGTTTTCTCGAGCCTCAACCATGTAACACCTTTCCCATGCAAGGGAACGGTCGGAGGACGGTCCCGGGTATCATTCCTTCGAAAATATGTCCGAAGGTACCGGCGGTCGCCCTCTCGACCGGGTGAATCCACCCGGCACGGTCAAGTTTGTTTCGGCCATGACCCATTCGTCAGGCCCTTTTACGTGGAAACTCTGAGTTTCCCAAAGAGTCTTTATGCATGTTCACTCGATCTTCGCATGTCTTGTCTGGGAGGCGTAAGTCTATCCCGATGCCCCGAAAAGATTTCTGGGATGACGTCGCCAGCAAGGAAGCCGGCGGTGGCCGTTTGGGTGTACGAACACGTACAACCCGACAGTGCCCGTTTCTTTTCTGGGAGGCGTAAGTCTACCCTCCCGATGCCTTGGAAAGATGATGCCGCCAGCAAGGAAGTCGGCAGTGGCCATTCGGGTGTACAAATACATACAACTCGACGATGCTCGTTTCTTTTCCGGGAGGCGTAAGTCTACCCTCCCGATGCCCTGGAAAGATTTTCGGGATGACGCTGCCGGCAAGGAAGCCGGCGGTGGCCGTTTGTGTGTATGAACACGTACAACCTGACGATGCCCATTTCTTTTTCGGGAGGCGTAAGTCTACCCTCCCGATGCCCCGGAAAGATTTCCGGGATGACGTTGCCGGCAAGGAAGCCGGTAGTGGCCGTTCGGGTGTACGAACACGTACAACCTAATGGTTCCCGTTTCTTTTTCGGGAGGAGCAAGTCTATCCTCCCAATGCCCCGAAAAGATTTTTGGGATGACGCCACCAGCAAGGAAGCCGGTGGTGGTCGTTCGGGTGTACGAAGAAGCACAACCCGACGATTCTAGTTTTTTGGAAAATACAAGCCCTTTGTTAAAACCCCCATGCTTTAACGAACAACACTTGGACAGATGATTCAGAGAACCAACCAGCTTGCCGCCCGCAAGCCGGTACAAATAATTGGCCACCGGTTCCCCGAAAACCCATCTTTGCGCAGATGATTCGGGGAACCAACCGACTTGTCACCAGCAAGCCGGTACAAATAACCGGCCACCGGTTCCCCGAAAACCCATCTTTACACAGATGGTTCCGGGAACCAACCGGCTTGCTGCTGGCAAGCCGGTACAAATAACCAGCCATCGGTTCCCCGAAAACCCATCTTTGTGCAGATGGTTCGGGGAATCAGTCGGCCTGCCTCCGGCGAACTGGTATAAAAAATTGGTAGCCGGTCCTCGATCTCCGGGAAATGTAAGTCTACATTCCCGATGCCCAAGAAAGATTTCTAGGATGTTGTCTTCGACATGCATCCTTGCCGGCCCCGGCCAAGTAATAATGCAAGTTATCATCTCTATTATGGGGATAGGACGCGGCAGCCAGTATATCCAATCGGCTGTCCGACGGCCCCAGAAAGTTTTTTTTGGATAAGGTCACATGTGGCCAGATTGACTATCGTTGTTTTCTGTTTTAGAGCTGGAGAGAGGCCGAGATTGCTTGGGCTGTCTGGGGGTGCATAACACCTTCCCCAACAGTACCCTGAGCCTCGTATCCAGTTCTCTCATGTTACATGATGTTAGGTAATTCTCATGGTTTTATTGTTTCGATGGTGGAAAGACGCTTTCCCATCCGGTTTTCCATGTTTTCTACCCTAAAATAAGGTGGCGACTCCATTCAATGAGCCGTCAAACGCACGTGGTGATGCGCTCACACAAACACATTTCAATTTTCTGTACCTCGGCCCATTCGTCGGCGGGGCCGGTGGAAACCCATGGGCTAACCACGTAAATCTTGCAAATCCGCCAATTACGTGGACTGCGTAATCAAGCCGGAATCACGTCGCCTTCCATCTTCGGGCACCCCCAAAGAAGGAAGGCAACCCCTTATATAAAGGGTGGCCCCCTACACCACTCAGCAGGCTTGAATTTCTGGGAAGAAGGAGCGAAACTTTGAAGAGCGAAGGATTTTCGGAAGGGCGGGATTTCCTGGGAAGAAGGCTGACACCCTCGGGAGAAACGACTGTCCACCAGTTTCAAAGGAGGAAAGTAGCTCGGGGCCCCAACGCCTTTTTGCCGTGCCGAAGCGAGGACTTCTGATCCCCGTTGACGACCCCCCTACAGGTAAGTCCTTCCACCCTTGCCGTTTTACGTATGTTTTTTTTGATGTTTCGTTGAGCCCCGACCGCATAACACCTTCCCTATGCAAGGGAACAGTCGGAGGGTGGACCTGGGTATCATTCCTTAGGAAATACGTCCAAAGGTACCGGTGGCCGCCCTCCTAGCCGGGTGAATCCACCCGGCCCGGTCGAGCTCAGTTCACTCGTGACCCTTCTGTCGAGTCTTTTTACGTGGAAACTCTATGTTTCCAGCAGGTTTTATGAATTTTTATATGATCTCCACAGGTCTTTTTCGGGGTCCCGAAAAGATTTCCGGGATGACGCCTCCGGCCAGGATGCCGACAGCGGCCGTTCGGGTGTACGAACACATACAACCTGACGGTCTAGGTACGTTTTTTTCTGGGAGACGTAAGTATACTCTCCCGATGCCCTGGAAAAGTTTCCGGGATGACGCCACCGGCAAGGATGCTGGCAGTGGCCGTTCGGGTGTACGAACACGTACAACTCGACGGTCCTCGTACGTTTTTCCGAGAGACATAAGTATACTCTCCCGATGCCCCGGAAAAGTTTTCGGGATGACGCCACCGGCATGGAAGCCGACGGTGGCCGTTCGGGTGTACGAATACGTACAACCTGACGGTGCCCGCTTCCCCAAAACCCCCATGGGTACAAAGGGATGGGGGAAGCAGCCGGCTAGCCGCCGCTTCCCCAAAACCCCCCATGGGTACAAAGGGATGGGGGAAGCAGTCGGCTAGCTGCTGGTAGGCCGGTTCAAGGAACCGGCCGCTGCTTCCCCAAAACCCCCCATGGGTGCAAACGGATGGGGGAAGCAGCTGGCTAGCCATCGGTAGGCCGGTTCAAGGAACCGGCCGCCGCTTCCCCAAAACCCCCATGGGTACAATGGGATGGGGGAAGTAGCTAGCTAGCTGCCGGTAGGCCGGTTCAAGGAACCGGCTGCCGCTTCCCCAAAACCCCCCATGGGTGCAAAGGGATGGGGGAAGCAGCCGGCTAGCTGCCGACAGGCCGGTCAAACGGTGCCCATACATTTTTCCGAGAGACGTAAGTCTACTCTCCCGATGCCCTGGAAAAGTTTCCGGGATGACACCACCGGCAATGATGCCGGCGGTGGCCGTTCGGGTGTACGAACACGTATGACCCAACAGTGTCTGTTTCTTTTCCAGGAGGCGTAAGCCTACCCTCTTGATACCCCGGAAAGATTTTCGGGATGACGCCACCGGTAAGGACGCCGACGGTGGCTATTCGGGTGTACGAAACGTACAACCCGACGGTTTTCGTTTCCCAGGAAAATATAAGTCCTCCGTTAAGTCCCATGCTTTTACAGAGAAAGGGGTGGGGAAACAGCCGGCAAGCCGCTGGCTGGTCGGTTCAAGGAACCGGCCCCCGTTTCCCCAAAATCCCCATGGGTGCGCATGGAAGGGGGAAATAGCCGGCAAGCCGCCGGCTGGCCGGTTCAAGGAACCGGCCCCCGTTTCCCCAAAACCCCCATGGCCACACATGCAAGAGGGAAACAGCTGGCAAGCCGCCAGTTGGCTGGTTCAAGGAATCGGCCCCCGTTTCGCCAAAACCCCCCCATTGGTGCGCATGGAAGGGGGAAACAGCCGGCAAGCCGGCTGGCCGGTTCAAGGAATCGGCCCCCGTTTCCCCAAAATCCCCATGGGTGCGCACGTAGGGGGGAAACAGCCGGCAAGCCACTGGCTGGCCGGTTCAAGGAACCGGCCCCCGTTTCCCCAAAATCCCCATGGGTGCGCATGAAGGGGGGAAACAGCCGGCAAGCCGCCGGCTGGCCGGTTCAAGGAATCGGCCCCCGTTTCCCAAAACCCCCATGGCTGCGCAAATGGGTTGGGAAAGCAGCCGACCAGCCACTGGTCAACCGGTGCAAGTAGCCGGCGGTCGGCTCCCTGAAAACCCATCTTTTTCTCCCCGGTTCACCACCAGATCTAATATGGATCCCAGTTTTGTTCAATTCGCATTTGTTTACTTGATTCTCGTTTATTTTCATCGGAAGGGATACGGTTATCCCTCTAAACGCCCTGGAAAGTTTTCCAGGGTGAGGCCGTACGTGGCCAGATTGACTATCATGTTTTCCATTTTAGAGCCGGAGAGAGGCCGGGAACGCTCGGGCTGTCTGGGGGTGCCTAACACCTTCCCCAACAGTACCCTGAGCCCCGTATCCAGTTCTCTCATGTTACACGATTTTACGTGATTCTCGTGGTTTTATCTTTTCGATGGTGGAAGGACACTTTCCCATCTGGTTTTCCTTGTTTTCTACCCAAAAATATGGTGGCGACTCCGTTGAACGAGCCATCAACCGCACGTGGTGATGTGCTCACACAAACACCTTTTAATTCTTTGTACCTCGGCCCATCCACCGGTGGGGCCGGTGGAAACCCATGGGCTTCTGGGTGATAGCCGGATGAAAGAGAGGGTACACACCCGGTTGCTGACACCCACAAGGTGGCTGTCGTGCAACCAGCCGGCTAAGCCTAAGAACCAAGGAAAGCACGACGTGACTATTCACTACGCCAACGACTAGCTTTTGGATGCAACACGTGATGGCTTTCCAACTCAACACCCAACTGCCAGCACCTACGAGGTGGTTGCTGTGCAACCTGCTGGCTAAGCCCAAGAACCAAGGAAAGCATGACGTGACTATTCACTGCACCAACGACTAGCTTTTGGATGCAACACGTGATGGCTTTCCAACTCAACAACCAGCTACCGGCACCTACGAGGTGGCTATCGTGTAACTAGCTAGCTAAGCCCAAGAACCAAGGAAAGCACGACGTGACTATTCACTACACAGATGACCAGCTTTTGGACGCAGCATGTGATGGCTTTCCACCTCATCACTTGGCTGCCGGCAACTATAAGGTGGCTGCCGTGCAAGCAGCTGGTTGAACCCAAGAACCAAGGAAAGCATGACACGACGTCGCCCTGTGCAAAGGTAATATCCGATGGTCAATAATGAGAAAGATAATGAGACAACTTATTGCCAAGATTCCTGATGACGACCGGTTCGGCCAAGGCGATTTCTGGTTTAAAAATTGGAGGTGTCAGCCCAACACCCCCTTTTGGCATCTCTCGGCTAGGTGATCGAGAGTGTAAGCCCAACTTTCCTTTTAAGGCATCTTCTAGTTAGGCGACCAGGAGTGTAAGTCCATACTACCATGGTGACTCTCGGTTAAGATACCTAGAGTATAAGTCCAGTTATCCCAGTTTCGAGTGCATCCTATCCAAACCTCTCAAGACTTTTCCTGTGGCACCTTCCAGGAAAGTTTACTTCATGAGCGATGATTATTCACAAAGTCTATGCATGGAGGGTCATTCAACCCAAGGACGTTAGTTTCCTTCCACTAAGGTCATACAACCTTGCCTAGGGAGGGGCATTCTGTTGACCCCCATGCTTAAAAGGGCCGATTGAGCAGCCAAACGGCCCGCTGCTAGCATGCTGACAACTAACCCTAGCTGCCGGCCCCCTGTTGACCCATGCTTAAACGGGCCAATCGGGGGGCCAGCTGGCCCATCGCCGGCATGCTGGTATCTGTTGACCCCCATGCTTAAACAGGTCGATCAGGCAGCCAGCCGACCCACTGCTGGCATGCCGGTATCCAACCCCGGCAGCCGGTTCCCTGTTGGCCCATGCGTAAGTAGGCCGATCAGGCTGCCAACCGGCTCACCGCTGACATGCCGATATCCAACCCCGGTAGCTGGCTCCCTGTTGGCCCATGCTTAAACAAGTTGATTGGCGGCCAGCCGGCCCATCCTCGGCATGTCGGTATCCAACCCCCCAGCTAAGTACACATGCACCACCCTTATGGGGTGGCCGGGTAAAACCAACCGACCAGCTACCGACACACCGGTTAAACGCCCTGATGGCCGACCTTTAACTCTCCCACCAATGTGCAGGTACGCTCGTCGACACGCCAATTCTAACCTCTGGGATAAACACATGGCAGCTAGACTCCTAACCAGTGCAAAGCTCAGGCTATCCGCTACAGCCTATTCCCCTGAATCACCAGCTAAATATTCCTGGTAGACCTCGATCCCATCTAGCCGGCATCCGCTTATCACTCGCCAGTTGCTGGTTAGCTACCTAAAAAGGCAAGCTGAATCGATTAGAAAGATACGACGAGATTTAATCAATTAAATCTCACAATCAATCAATCACACCGATCGCGTGATTGAACCGAGACATACGTCGGGTTCCATCCATGGATCCCCCCAAAGAAGGAAGGTAATCCCTTATTAAAAGGGGACCTTCCACTCCATTCGGTAGGCTTCAACCCCTAGGAAAAGACGCTAGTTTTGACGCTGGAGACGCTCTTCAGATGCTTCGCACGGCTTTTCGGACGACTGGTTGAAGGTTTTGAAGGAGAAGAGCTGTTCGGAGCCCCGACGCCCTCTCGCCACACTAGAGCGAGGACTTTTGATCACCGCCAATGACTCCCTGTAGGTAAGCCCCTCCTTCCTTGTCATTTTACGCATGATTTAGCGATGTTTTTCTCGAGCCCCGACCATGCTGGACCTTCGGAAACACTTTCGAAGGTACCGGCAACCTCCCTCCCGGTTGGGTGAATCTACCTAGTACGGTCGAGTTCGATTCGATTGCGACCACTCTGTCAAGCCCTTTTATGTGGAAACTTGTAGTTTCCCCAAGTGTTTTTTGCGTTTTATCTGTTTCCTGCATATCTAGCTGGGTGGAGTAAGACTACCATCCCGATGCCCCAGAAAGACTTCCGGGATGACACCACTGGCATGCATCCTTGTCGGCGTCGACCGTTCGGGCGTACGAGCATGTACGACCCAACGGTTCCTGATCTCTAGGAGGAGTAAGACTACTCTCCCGATGCCACGGAAAGGCTTTCGAGATGATGCCGCCGGCATCGGCTGTTCGGGCGTATGAGCATGTACGACCCGACGGTTCCCGATCTCCGAGAGCAGTAAGACTACTCTCCCGACACCCCGGAAAGGCTTCCGGGATGACGCCGCCGGCATGCATCCTTGCCGTCGTCGGTCGTTCGGGTGTACGAGCATGTACGACCTGACGGTTCCCAGGAGGAGTAAGACTACCCTCCCAATGCCTCGGAAAAACTTTTGGGATGACGTCACTAGCATGCATCCTTGCCGGTGTCGGCCGTTCGGGCGTATGATAATGTATGGCCCTATGGTTCCCGATCCCCAGGAGGAGTAAGACTACCCTCCCGATGCCTCGAAAAAGCTTCCGAGATGTTATCGCCAGCATGCATCCTAGCCGGCATCGGCCGTTCGGGCATATGAGCATGTACGGAACTTTGGTTCCCGATCTCCTGGAGGAGTAAGACAACCCTCTCGATGCCCTGAAAAGACTTTCGGGATGACATCGCCGGCATGCATCCTGGCCGGCGTCAGTCGTTCGAGCGTATGAGCATGTATGGCCCTACGGATCCTGATCTCTGGGAGGAGTAAGACTACCCTCCCGATGCCTCGGAAAGACTTTTGGGTACAATGTTGCCGGCATGCATCCTTGCCAGCGTCGGCCATTCGGGCGTACGAGAATGCGCGGCCCTACAGTTCCCGATCTCTGGGAGGAGTAAGACTACCCTCCCGATGCCTCGGAAAAGCTTCCGGGATGACGCTGTCGGCATGCATCCTTGCTGGCATCGGCCATTAGGGCGTACGAGCATGTACGGCCCTAAGGTTGCCGATCTCTGGGACGAGTAAGGCTACAATCTTGAAGCCCTAGAAAGACTTCGGGGATGACGCTGTTGGCATGCATCTTGGTAGGTGTCAGCCATTCGTATGAGTATGTATGGCCCTACGGTTCCTAATCTCCAGGAGGAGTATGGCTACCCTCTCGATGCCCTAGAAAGACTTCTGGGAAGACACCGTCGGCATGCATCCTTGCCGACGTCGGCCATCCGGGTGTATGAATATGTACACCTGGGCGGTTCCCGATCACTGGAGAATCTTCTGATCCCCTGGAAAGACTTCTAGGATGAGGCCACGTTTGGTTGGGCTGAGTGTCGTGGTTTTCCATTTTTAGAGCCGAAGAGAGGTCGGGATTTCCCAAGCTGTCTGGGGGTGCCTAACACCTTCCCCAATAATACCTTGAGTCTTGTATCCAGTTCTCTAATATTTTGCATAGTGTTACATGATTTTACGTCATTCTTGTGGTTTTATCATTTCGATGGTGGAAGGACACTTCCCCATCCAGTTTTCCTTGTTTCCTACCCAAAAATAAGGTGGCGACTCCGTTCAATGAGCCATCCCCCACATGTGGTGATGCACTCCCGAAATCAACTTTCAATTCTCTGTACCTCGGTATCCATGGGCTTTCGGGTGATAGTCGGATGAAAGAGAGTGTATAGTATCCAACCCCGGCAATCGGCGATTGACGTCTCTGTCCGACTCTACGGTGACTAACCAAGAGTTCAGCTCCGGACAGGTACGCTCCTTTCCTCAGTGAATCCCCTCTTATGACTCACATGTCGCATGATGCACGCACGATGCATGCAGGATAAGCAGGTCCAACCCTTCAGTCGTCTTGCCTCGTCCATATTAGAAAGGAAGAGGGTCGACAGAGCTAGCCAAATCTTCACCCCAAATGTTCGTGTGTGTTCCAGGTCACCATCCGCTGGAACGTGCCCGCGTCCCCCTCAGTCTCAGAACCATGAAACAACCGGCTCACCATTTGCCAGTAGAAACACCAGGAAGCCGGAAAATGACCAGGCCCTCATCCATAGCCTGTTGCCCAATACTTACACACTCCACCGTCCAACCGGCCTACCACCGGCTGCCACCTTTGACATACCCGGCAACCGCATCCACAACCGGCGGTGAGAACAATTTGTTGCAGTAGGTGGCACATCCGACTCAAGAGGTGCTATCCAGACCTCTGGGACGAACTACTGACCCCAGGAGTGACACCAACTACATCCAGATTTCTACATCGAAAACTCGAGCGCCCAACTTGTTTAACTCCAATGGCGTAAAGATGGAACAGGGTGAGTAATCTAGGTTCATCCTTATCCCTATGGTCTTTGCTGATTCTGAGTGGTTATGAAATATCGATGGGAGATCACTTCTCCCCTCGAATGAGTGTCCCACCTCCCATTTTTACCTAGCCCGAGTACCACCCGACAATGAGGGAGATCACAATATTTAGCTCCCTCTAGGTAAGGTATTCCCCCTTGGACCCAGCCGCGACAACGTTAGGTTATTTTGCTTGCCAACAGCACGTGGGGAGGGCTAGTAGCATTCTTTTATTCAGTTTTCTTATTTCGATCTTCTATTTTGTAATAGAAAAGAACAGCAAAAAAAAGAGAGAAGAAAAGTCAGTGGCTAGAATCCTTCTTCAACAGAAAAAATGAGAAAGGGAAAAGAAAAAAACAAAAAAAGAGAAAGGAAAAAGAAAAAAAAAGAGAAAAAGGAAAAGAAAAAAAAAGAGAAAAAGAAAAAGAAAAGGAAAAGTTACTTGTTGCTGAGTCCTGAAAGCATACGAACTCTTGTGTAAGGAAAGGGTAGATCTTAGGATTCTGCCATCTGTTGGCAGTCCAATACCTGGCTTGTCGCGATTGACCAAGTATCCCCTTCTTTCAAGGCTTGGCAACCCATCGAAGTCTGCCAACACAACTAGGTGTCGGAACCCATTTACCGACACCCACTCCTTTTTCTCTAGTCTTAGGGCTTGACATCACAACTAAGTCATCAACACAGGGCTTGACATCCCAGCTAAGTCTTCAACACAAGGCTTGGCATCCCTTACAAAAGACCTGTCGGTAGCTGCGTCCTCAGCAGCATTGGGCTTGGCATCCCGCTGAAAGTGGCTTCCACCCTTGGGTTTTGATGCCCACGTTTCCGGAACCCGCATAGTTCTATCCGTCATCTCCACACCCCCGAAGTGAACTTGTGAGGAAGAATCAGCATAACTATGGGCAGAAGGACAGCTCTCGGATCTCTCCTCTCGACCTGTCTTTGTCGTCTGAGGGTCACTTCCGTTGGACAAGGGAACCACATTTCCGAGCACACCCGCGTCAATGTCCAGCGATTTTCTTTTGATGTGAGGTGAGACACCTTTCATTCCCCTGTAGGTTCAGATAGCACTATTGGGTCGGAACAGCTACCTTGCGCGGACTCCATCGCAAGCAGCCGCCTGAAAACCCCTATACAGAACCAATGAGACGAAACACAAGAGAGAGGGTCACTAGAGAGTGTCTCAACCTCTTCACATACCTCACCACATGTATTCACGGAAAAGGGGAGGGAACGACACTCCCTCCCCACCTTTGGAAACTAACATACAAACGAGTGTGCAGGTAAACAAGCCAGTCAGATAGTTCAGCCGACTGTCGCTTAGGAGACACGGCTACCCGCAAGGGGCCGGCACGTTGGCCGCATCCAACACTAGGACACTGACCATTCCTCATAGGAATGAGGGAGGCTTGCCCACGCGCACCGCCCAGCTCAGACAGTTGGGCACCAATACCAAAACCCGCGCTAGATGAGACGTAACGCAGAGAAACGGACGGTTGCCGGGTAAATTAGCTGGTAGCCACTCCTAAAACATGGTGACCCAGATGGAGCAAACACCCGCGGAGTGAAGGAGTTGCAGTCGCACAATACCCGACTCGGAGTGTCGGACGCCGCTACCTACGATCCGGCTAAAACACCGCATCGTACAAAGACAAGGAAGAAGCGCAGGGTACATAAGGACAGTCCACGTCACTATCCCTCTGGCGCTTGACCTTCCGACACTCCCAATCGACCTCTCAAGCCTCCATCCACTCCAACAGCTCAACCACCCGGCCAGCCGGTAAGAAAACTGGAGGTGTAAGTCCGGCCTCTCCTTCTTAAGGCGGCTTCTGGTTGAATAACTGGGAGTGTAAGTCCATACCCATCAAGGCATCTTCTGGTTAGGCGATCAAAAGTATAAGTTTGACCCTCGTTTTTAAGGTGGCTTCCGGTTGAACAACCGGGAGTGTAAGTCCATCCTCGTCAAGGCATCTTCTGGTTAGGCGACTGGAAGTATAAGTTTGACCCCTGTTTTTAAGGTGGCTTTCGATTGAATAGCCGGGAGTGTAAGTCCATCCCTGTGAAGGCATCTTCTGGTTAGGCAACCCGAAGTACAAGTCCGACCCCCATTTTTAAGGCAGCTTCCGGTTGAACAACCGGGAGTGTAAGTCCATCCCCGTCAAGACATCTTCTGGTTAGGTGACTAGAAGTATAAGTCCGACCCCCATTTTCAAGGTGGCTTTTGGTTGAACAATTGGGAGTGTAAGCCCATCCTCGTTAAGGCATCTTCTGGCCAGGCGACCAGAAGTATAAGTCCAACCCCCCCCATTTTGAGGCATCTTCTAGTTAGGCAACCAAGAGTGTAAGTCCACACTACCACAGCGACTCTCGGTTGAGATACCAAGGGTATAAGTCCAATTATCCCGGTTTAGAGTACATCCTCTCTAAACCTCTATAGACTTTTCCTGAAGCACCTTCTGGGAAAGTCTATTCTGTAACAAGTGTTGGATATTCAAAAAGTGTGAAACCTCGCATGGCTTACCCCTCACGCATGGAGGGCCATTCAACCCTAGGACATCAGTTTCCTTCCACCGAGGTCATACAACCTCACCTAGGGAGGGGCATTCTATTGACCCCCATGCTTAAACAGGTTGACCGGGCGGCCAGCTGGCCCACCGTCGGCATGCTTGTATCCAACCTTGGCACTCGGCTCCCTATTGGCCCATGCGTAAATAGGCCAATCAGGCAGCCAGCCGGCCTACCGCCGACATGCCGGTATCCAACCCCGGCAGCCGGCTCCCTATTGGCCCATGCATAAACAGGCCGATCAGGTGGCCAGCTGGCTCCCTATTGGCCCATGCGTAAACAGGCCGATCAAGTGGCCAGCCGGCCCGCCACCGGCATGCTGGTATCCAACCCTAGCAGCCAGCTCCTTGTTGGCCCATGCTTAAACGAGCCGATTGGCAGCTAGCTGGCCCACCACCGACATGCCGGTATCCAACCCCGGTAGCCGGCTCCCCAGATCCCCCCACCTAAGTACACATGCACCACCCTTATGGGGTGGCCGGGTAAAACCAACCGGCTGACTACCGACACACTAGTAAAATGCCCCGGTGGCCAACCTTTAACTCTCCCACCAATGTGCAAGTACGCTCGTCGACACGCCTAGTCTGACCTCTAGGATAAACATGTGACAGCCGAACTCCTAGCTGGTGCAAAGCTCCGGCAATCTACTACAGCCTATTTCCCTGAATCACCAGCTAAAAATTCCTGGCGGACCCTGATCCCATCTAGCCTACATCCGCTTATCACACGGCGGTTGTCGGTTAGCTACCTAAAAAGGCAAGCCGAATCGATTAGAAAGATATGACAAGATTTAATCACTTAAATCACGCAATCAATCAATCACGCCGATCGCGTGATTGGACCGAGACATACGCCGGGTTCCATCCATGGATCCCCCCAAAGAAGGAAGGTAATCCCTTATAAAAAGGGGACCCTCCACCCCATTCGGCAGGCTTCCACCCCTTGGAAAAGATGCTGGTTTGGATGCTGGAGACGCTCTTCAGATGCGAGGACTTTCGATCACTACCGACAACTCCCTGCAAGTAAGCCCCTCCTTCCTTGTGGTTTTACGCACAATTTAGTGACGTTTTTCTCGAGCCTCGAACAAGCTCGACCTTCCCCATGCAAGGGAAAGGTCGGAGGACATGCTTAGGTGTCATTCCTTCGGAAACGCTTCCAAAGGTACTGGCAACCTCCCTCCCGGCCGGGTGAATCTACCCGGTACGGTCAAGTTCAGTTCGATCGCGACCCCTCTATCGGGCCCTTTTACATGGAAACTCGCAGTTTCCCTACGTGTTTTATGGGTTTTATCCGTTTCCTGAATATCTAGCCAGGAGGAGTAAGACTACCCTCCCGATGTCCTAGAAAGACTTCTGAGATGATGCCGCCGGCATGCATCCTTGCCGGTGTCGGCCGTTCGGGCGTACGAGCATGTACGACCCGACGGTTCCCAATCTTCGGGAGGAGTAAGACTACTCTCCCGATGCCCCGGAAAGGCTTCCGGGATGACGCAGTCGGCATGCACCCTTGCTGGTGTTAGCCATTCGGGTGTACGAGCATGTACGACCCAACGGTTCCCGATCTTCGGGAGGAGTAAGACTACCCTCCCAATGCCCCGGAAAGACTTTCGGGATGACGTCGCCGACATGCATCCTAGCCAGCGTCGGCCGTTCGGGCATACGAGCATGTACGGCCCTGTGGTTCCCAATCTCTAGGAGGAGTAAGACTACCCTCCCGATGCATTGAAAAGACTTTCGGGTACAATGCCGCTAGCATGCATCCTTGCCGACATCTGCCGTTCGGGCGTACGAGCATGTGCGGTCCTACGGTTCCCAATCTTTGGGAGGAGTAAGAATACCCTCTCAATGCCCCAGAAAGGCTTCGGGGATGACGCCGCCGGCATGCATCCTTGCCGACGTCGGCCGTTCGTGCGTACGACCATGTACGACCCAACGATTCCCGATCTCCGGGAGGAGTATGGCTACCCTCTCAATGCCCCGGAAAGAATTCTGGGATGATGTCGCTAGCATGCATCCTGGCTGATGTCGGCTGTTCGGGCGTGCGAGTATGTATGGCCCTACGGTTCCCAATCTCTAGGAGGAGTAAGGCTACCCTCTCGATGCCCTGAAAAGACTTCCAGGAAGACGTCGTCGGTGTGCATCCTTGCCGATGTCGGTCGTCCGGGTGTATGAATATGTACACCCGGGTGGTTCCCGGTCACCGGAGAATCTTTCGATCCCTTAGAAAGACTTCCAAGATGAGGCCACGTTTGGTTAGGTTGACTGTCGTGGTTTTCCATTTTTAGAGCCGAAGAGAGGCTGGGATTGCCTGGGGTGTCTGGGGTGCCTAACACCTTCCCCAACTGTACCCTAAGTCCTGTATCTAGTTCTCTAATATTTCACATAGTGTTACACAATTTTACGTCATTCTTGCGGTTTTATGGTTTTGATGGTGGAAGGACACTACCCCATCTGGTTTTCCTTGTTTCCTGCCCAAAAATAAGGTGGCGACTTCGTTCAACGAGCCATCCACCCCACGTGGTGATGTGCTCCCGAAATCAACTTTCAATTCTCTATACCTCAGCCCATCCGCTGGCTTTCGGGTGATAGTCGAATGAAAGAGAGGGTACAATATCCAACCCCAGCAGCCGGTGACCTGTTGAGTCATGCTTAAATGGGACGATTGGACTGCCAGCCGGCCCGCCCCCAACATGCCCTTATCTAACCTTGGCAGCCGGCTCCCTAGACTCCCCTAGCTAAGTGGACATGCTCCACCCTTTTTGGGTGGACGAGTAAAGCAAGCTGGCTGAGTACCGGCACACTGGTAAAACACCCTGGTGGCCGACCTCTAACTCTCCCACTAATGTGTAGGTATGTTCGTCGATATGCCTAGTCCGACCTCTGGGATAAACACATGGCAGCCGAACTCCTAGCTGGTGCAAAGCTCTAGCTCTTCACTACAGCCTATTCCCCCGAATCACCAGCTAAAAATTCTTGGCAGACCTTGATCCCAACCAGTCGACATCCAGCTATCACATGGAAGCTGCTGGCTACGTACCTGAAAAGGCAATTCGAATCGATTAGAAGGATACAATGAGATTTAATCACTTAAATCTTGCAATCATTCAATCACGCCGACCATGTGATTGAACCGAGACATACGTCGGGTTTCCGTTGACGGATCCCCCAAAGAAGGAAGGTAATCCCTTATAAAAAAGGGACCTTCCACCCCATTCAAGCAGGCTTCCCACCCCTATGGAAAGATGGTAGTTCGGATGCTGGAGATGCTCTTCAGACGCTTTGCATGGCTTTTTGGATGACTGGTTGGAGGTTCTGAAGGAGAAGAGCTACTTGGAGCCCCGACGCCCTCTCACTGCACCGGAGTGAGGGCTTCTGACCGTCGCCAACCACTCCCTACAGGTAAGTCCCCCTATCCTCTACCGTCATACGTATGATTTAGCTTCATTTTCCTCGAGCCCCGACCATGCTGGACCTTCCCCACGCAAGGGAAAGGTTGGAGGACATGCCCGTGTGTCATTCCTTCGGAAACACTTCCGAAGGAACCGATAGCCTCCCTCCTGGCTGGGTGAATCCACCTAGTACAGTTGAGATTAGTTCAGTCGTGACTACTTTGTCGGGTCCCTTTTACGTGGAAACTCGCATTTTCTTACGTGCTTTACGAATGCGTAGTCGAGCTTTCCTGTCCTTTTTTCCTTTGAAATGGCTAGCCATCGTCAGACGTACCGTATCCATGTAAAGATGATTGTCTCTCGGAAGGTGTCCGCCTTTCCTGTCTCTTGAGACTAGGTGTAGAAATCTCTACACCTGGAGGATGAGGCGGAAATAGGGCGAACTTCTGGTCCAAGACCTGGATACCAGGTAGGTCGATGAGTAGACCTACCAAACTTCTGGTTATTTAGTTAGAAGTCCGTTACAGGGGCTATGACGTCAATATTTGCATTTTTATCTATTTTACAGCTACCTTGCTGGGAGAGGCAAAGCTGTCGTCCCGATGCCCCGGAAAGGTTTCCGAGATGAGGTCGCCGACATGCATCATTAACGACGCCCTGGAAAGGCTTCTGGGATGAGGCCGTACACCCCGATGGTTCCCTTTTACTGGGAGGAGCAAAGCTACCCTCCTGATGCCCCGAAAAGGCTTCTGGGATGAGGTTGTCGGCATTCATGATTGCTGACGTCGGCTATCCGGGTGTATGAGTATGTACACCCCGATGGTTCCCTTTTACCAGGAGGAGCAAAGCTTCCCTCCCGATGCCCCGGAAAGGCTTCCGGGATGAGGTCGTCGGCATGCATCGTTGCCGAAGCTAGCTACCCGAGTGTATGAGTATGTACACCTCGATGGTTCCCTTTTACCGAGAGGAGCAAAGCTTCCCTCCCGATGCCCCAGAAAGGCTCCTGGGATGAGGCCGTCAGCATGCATCATTGCCGACACCGGTTGTCCGGGGTATGAGTATGTACACCCGGATGGTTCCCTTTTATTGGGAGGAGCAAAGTTGCCCTCCCGATGCCTTGGAGAGGCTTCCAGGATGAGGCTGTCGGCATGCAAGGAGGCAGAATATGACACGGTAGCCGGTACCTTTAGTGGTAGTCCGGTAGTCCAGTCGGCTGCCTCACCCGACCTTTGGCTCTTTAGCCGAACGGTCCCTAATGGTGATCGCTGTGTCTTTCTCTCTCCCATTTATCATTAGACCCTGTCTGAATCCTCACATTGGTCACTTTTATTGGAAGGAATAAGACTATTCCTCCTGATGCCCTGGGAAGTCTTCCAGGTTGAGGCCATGTTTGGCCAGACTGACTGTCGTAGTTTTCCATTTTGGAGCCGAAGAGAGGTCGTGATTGCTCGAGCTGTCTAGGGGTGCCTAACACCTTCCCCAACAGTACCCTGAGTCTCATATCTAATTCTCTCTTATTTCATGTAGCGTTACACGATTTCACGTCATTCTCACGGTTTTATTATTTCGATGGTGGAAGGACACTTCCCCATCCGATTTTCCTTATTTTCTACCCAAAAATAAGGTGGCGACTCCATTTAACGAGCCATCCACCCCACGTGGTGGTGCACTCCCAAAATCAACTTTCAATTCTCTGTACCTCGGTCCACCCGTAGGCTCTGCTGGCAGAAAACCATGGGCTTCCGGGTGATAGCCGGATGAAAGAGAGGGTACAACTTCATTCAGCTATCAGTTCAAGGCGAATCCAGCTGGTATGGTCAAGATCAGTTTGGTCACGACACCTTCATCAGGTTTTTTTACATGGAAACTCACATTTTCTTACGTGTTCTATGAATGCATTGTCGAGTTTTCCCCTGTCCTTTCCCTTTCAAATGACTACTCACCGTCAGATGCATCGTCTCTGCATAGCAACAGCCATCTCCTTGAAGGTGTCCGCCTCTCCCATCTCTCGAGACTAGGTGTAGAAATCTCTACACCTGGAGGTTGAGGGGGCAAACCGGGTGAACATCTGGTCCCAGACCTAGATGTTCGATAGGCCGACGAGTAGACCCACCAAACCTCTGGCTTTCCAGCCAGAAGTTCGTTGTGGGGGCTACGACGTCTATATTCACATTTTCATCTGTTTCTTGGTTACCTTGCTGGAAGAGGCGACGACGTCAAGTGTTGACCCCATGCTTAAGCGAAATTTAAAGGGGTAATTACCCGGCTAGCCACCGACAAGCCGCTAGCCGCTTCAAAGAAGCGGCAACCGGTTGCCAAAAACCCCAACTTGCACAAATGGTTGGGGGAATCACCAGGCTAGCTGCCGGCAAGCTGCTTCAAGGAAGCAGCAACCGGTCCCCAAAAACCCCAACTTGCATAAAAGGTTGGGGGAATCACCCGGCTAGCCGTCGGCAAGCCTCTTCAAGGAAGCGGCAATCGGTCCCCAAAAACCCCAACTTGCACAAAAGGTTGGGGGAATCACCCAGCTAGCCGCCGGCATGCCGCTTCAAGGAAGCGGCAACCAGTCCCCAAAAATGCCAACTTGCACAAGAGGTTGCGGGAATCACCCAGCTAGCCATCGGCAAGCCGCTTCAAGGAAGTGGCAACCGGTCCCCAAAAACCCCAACTTGCACAAAAGGTTGGGGGAATCACCCGGCTAGTCGCCGGCAAGCCGCAATTGGTCACAAAAACCCCAACTTCCACAAAAGGCTGGGGGAGTCACATGGCTAGCCGCCGGCAAGCCGCTTCAAGGAAGCGACAACCGGTCCCCAAAATCCCCAACTTGCACAAAAGGTTAGGGGAATTACCTGGCTAGCCGCTGGCAAGCCGCTTCAAGGAAGGGGCAACCGGTCCCCAAAAAACCCCAACT
The DNA here is from genome assembly GCA_024699675.1 of Amphibolis antarctica. NCBI lineage: Eukaryota > Viridiplantae > Streptophyta > Magnoliopsida > Alismatales > Cymodoceaceae > Amphibolis > Amphibolis antarctica. The sequence continues at coordinate 50,043 of JAMKPZ010000117.1, forward strand.
TGCACAAAAAGTTGGGGGAATCACCCAGCTAGCTGTTGGCAAGCCACTTCAAGGAGGGGGCAACCGGTCCCCAAAAACCCCAACTTCCACAAAAGGTTGGGGGAATCACCCGGCTAGCCGTCGGCAAGCCACTTCAAGGAAGCGGCAACCGGACCCCAAAAACCCCAACTTGCACAAAATGTTGGTGGAATTACCCGGCTAGCTGCTGGCAAGCCGCTTCGTCCCCAAAAACCCCAACTTCTACAAAAGGTTGGGGGAATCACCCGGCTAGCCATCGGCAAGCCGCGTCGCTTCGAGGAAGCGGCAACCGGTCCCCCAAAATCCCCATTAGCGCAAATGTTCGGGCGAGCAGCTGGCTTTCGTCTGCCACGTAGCGGCTGCCGGGTAACTACCTAGAAAGGCAAGTCGAATCAATTAGGGGGATATGATGGGATTTGACTACTTATATCTCGCAAATCAATCCATTACGCAGATCGCGTAATCGCACCAAAACTCACGCCAGCTTCCATCTTCGGGCACCCCGAATAAGGAAGGCGACCCCTTATAAAAGAAGTGGCCTCCCTCCCCAAAAACCTAAGCTTTCCACCCATCGAAGAAACCTTCGTTTGGACCCTGGTGATGCTCACTCCTGCCCCTCGGAGAAGACGCCGGTTGGAGATTCTGAAGGAAGGGAGACGCTCGTGGTCCCGACGCCCGTTCGCCGCACCAGAGCGAGGACTTCCGATCACCGCCAACGACCCTCTATAGGTAAGTCCTTCCTCCACCCTTGTTGTTTTTTACGTATGCCTTTACGATGATTTGTCGAGCCCCGACCATGTAACACCTTTCCCATGGAAGGGAACGGTCGGAGGACGGTCCCGGGTACCATTCCTTCGGAAATACGTCTGAAGGTACCGGCGGTCGACCCCTCAATTGAGTGAATCCACCCAGCACGGTAAAGTTTGTTTTGGTCATGACCCTTTCGTCGGGCCCTTTTACGTGGAAACTCTGAGTTTCCCAACAAGTTTTTTACGCGTTTTCACTCGATCTTCGCATGTCTTGTTCGGGATGACGCCACCGGCAAGGATGTCAGCGGTGGCTGTTCGGGTGTACGAACATGTACAACTCGACGGTGCTCGTTTCTTTTCCGAGAGGCGTAGGTCTACCCTCTTGATGCCCCAGAAAGATTTTCGGGATGACGCTGCTGGCAAGGAAGCCGGCGGTGGCCGTTCGGGTGTACGAACACGTACAACCCGACGGTGCCCATTTCTTTTCTGGGAGGCGTAAGTCTACCGTCCCGATGCCCCGGAAAGATTTCAGGGTTGACATCGCCAGCATGGAAGCCGGCGGTGGCCGTTCGGGTGTACGAACACGTACAACCTGACGGTTCCCGTTTCTTTTCTGGGAGGCATAAGTCTACCCTCCCAATGCCCTGGAAAGATTTCCATGTTGACGCCATCGACAAGGAAGCCGATGGTGGTCGTTCGGGTGTACGAAGAAGCACAACCCGACGATTCTAGTTTTCTGGGAAATACAAGCCCTCTGTTAAAACCCCCTTGCTTTAACGAACAACATTTGCACAGATGGTTCGGGGAACCAATCGGCTTGCCTTTGGCAAGCCGGTACAAATAACCGTCTGCCAGTTCCCCGAAAGCCCATCTTTGCGCAGATGGTTCAGGGAATCATCCGGCCTACCACCGGCGAACCGGTAGCCGATCCCCGATCTCTGGGAAATGTAAGTCTACATTCCCAATGCCCTGGAAAGATTTCCGGGATGTCGTCTCCAGCATGCATCCTTGCCGACCTCGGCCAAGTAATAATGCAAGTTCTCATCTCTAATATGGGGATATGACGTGGCAGCCAGTATATCCAACCGGCTGTCCGGTGGCCCCGGAAAGTTTTTTAGGATAAGGTCATGTGTGGCCAGACTAACTATTGTAGTTTTGTATTTTAGAGCCGGAGAGAGGCCAGGATTGCCCGGTCTGTTTGGGGGTGCCTAACACCTTTCCCAACAATACCCTGAGCCTCATATCCAGTTCTCTCATGTTACACAATTTTACGTGATTCCCGTGGTTTTATCGTTTTGATGGTGGAAGGACACTTTCCCATCCGGTTTTCCTTATTTTCTTCACAAAAATAAGGTGGCGACTCCATTCAACAAGCCATCAACCGCACGTGGTGATGCGCTCACACAAACACCTTTCAATTCTCTGTACGTCGGTCCATCTGCCAGGGGGGCCGGCGGAAACCCATGGGCTTCCGGGTTTTAGCCAGATGAAAGAGAGGGTACAGATTTTTGGCGACTCCACTGGGGAGACTCGTTACGTTTTACAGATTAAGTGACTCAAACTCTCACTCATAGGGCTCTTTTGTAGTCAGTCTTTTATTCTTCCATTAGGATTTTTAACGTACTTGTCACATTTGCTAAGCGAAGCCACTTTCAAATGCATTGAACCATATCACCCTTCTTTGGTATCCCTCTGCAGATCGTTACGGACCCGTGTGGTTCTCCGAGCACCGTCTCTTCATGGACCTTTGCCCTGTCGGTTCCAGACCCCGTTGGCTCCCCCTGTCCTGACTCGCTCACAAGCAAGAGCCATGGCCACCGGTTCCGCTGCGGCTTCCCGATCACCCCCTTCCATCGCTTCGGTAACTTCTGTGTCGCTGTCCATGGTCTTTAGCCCACCGTTGCCTGTCGTCACCCGGACGAACTTCACCCGGCCGATCATCGTGCCTGTTGAAGCCACGGACCAACCAAGGGTGCTAGACCTGTCTGCGGCCATGGCATTCAACAATGCCACGGTACATCTAGTGCCGCCTGCTTTTCTAGCCACTATAACTGAAGGTAACAGGTCGGCTCCCGCACGGAGCACCAGCCCATCCTACCAACCACCCTCGAACATCGAGGGCATAAGAGCGGCCGACACCTTCCTCCCACCTCGACCGGGACACTTCAAGCAAACCCTCCTGGCTCACCAATTGGCGTGCTATCAACAGCAAGGGATTGGTTCAGTAATCCCCCCAGGCCAACCATCCGTGTCCCGGAGAGGCCACACTCAGAAGAATACAATGTCATCACCACTCCCATCGCCGACCCATTCGGCCCACCACCACTCCAGCCGCCACCGTTGCCGCCCCAGTGCCTAACCTGCAAGGGCAACTACTGCAGAGGATAAACAAATTAGAGGCGTCCTTCCGGAGTATGAAGCCTGGCCCGCCCGGACATTCCTGTGCCTTCCAAAATCTCTATTTCTATCCCGAAGTGACGCTCCTTCCCGATTTCAAGATGCCTGAACTGGTTAAATATAACGGGCATGGGGATTGTCGTGCACACCTTTGGGCTTTCTGTGGAGACATGGCAGCACTACAATACGAGGGAAGCTCCTTGTCTGGCTGTTCCAGAAATCTCTCCAAGGACCTGCACTTTCCTGGTACATGTCCTTGGACTTAACAAAAATCTACACCAGGGAACAGCTGGCGTACATGTTCCAAGAACAGTACGTGTATAACTTAGACCTGGCACCAAAGTTGGAGGATCTCCGTTGCCTTCGCCAACGTGAGAACGAGCCGTTCAGTGGCTATGTCGGTAGGTGGTGGGCCCTAGCGTCCCAAATCCGGGACAAACTGGTAAGAAAACCCGGTCGTCGGCTCCTTGAAAGCCATACTTAGACGTATGGATCGGGCAGCTAACCAACCCCCCACCGATAAACCGGTAAGAAAACCTAGTTGCCGGCTCCCCAAAAATCCATACTTAGATGTATGGATCGGGAGGTTAAACAACCCGCCACCGGCAAATCGGTAAGAAGTCTCGGTCACAGGCTCCCCGAAGACCATACTTAGACATATGGATCAGGTGGCTAATTGGCCTGCCACCGGCAAACTGGAAGAAAACCTGTTTGTCGGCTGCCCCAAAAACAATTCTTAGACGTATGGATCGGGCGGGTAACCGGCCCGCCGTCAGCAAACTGGTAAGAAAATTTGGTTGCTGGATCCCCCAAAATCCATACTTAGACGTATAGATCGGGTGGCTAATCGGCCTGCTACTGGCAAAGCGGAAAGAAAACCTGGTTGCTGGCTCCCCCAAAAACCATACTTAGACGTATGCATCGGGTGGCTAACCGGCCCACCACAGGAAAACCAGAAAGAAAACCCAGTCGCCGGCTCCACGAAAACCATACTTAGATGTATGGATCAGGTGCCTATCCTACGCGCCGTCGGCAAACCGGCGAGAAAACCCAGTTGCTGGCTCCCTGAAAAACCATACCTAGACGTATGGTTCGGCAACCTAACCGGCCCGCCACTGGCAAACCGGTAAGAAAACCCGGTCGTCGGCTCCTCGAAGAGCATACTTAGACCTTTGGATCGGTTGGCTAACTGGCACGCCGCCGGCAAACTCGTAAGAAAACCCGATCATCGGCTCCCCGAAAACCATACTTAGACCTATGGATCGGGTGGCTAACCGGCCCACCGCCGGCAAACACGTAAGAAAACCCGGTTGCTGGCTCCCCCAAAAACCACACTTAGACGTATGGATCAGGTGGATAATTGACCCGCCGCTGGCAAACCGGTAAGAAGACCTGGTCACCGGCTCCACGAAGACAACACTTAGATGTAGGGATAGGGTGGTTAACTGGCTCGCCGTCGACTAATTGGTAAGAAAACCCGATCGTCGGCTCCCCGAAAACCATACTTAGACGTATGGATTGGGTGGCTAACCGGCTTGCTGCCGGCTAACTGGTAAGAAAACCCAGTTGCTGGCTCCCCCAAAACCATACTCAGACGTAGGGATAGGGTGGCTAACTGGCCCACCGCCGGCAAACCGGAAAGAAAATCGGGTTGCTGACTCCCCAAAAAACCATTCTTAGACGTATGGATCGAGTGGATAACCGGCCCACTGCAGGCAAACCGGTAAGAAAAGTAGGTCACCGGCTCCCCAAGAAACCACAGTTAGACGTATGGATCGGGTGGCTAATCGACCCGCCGCTGGCAAATCGGTAAGAAGACTCGGTCATCGGCTCCCCGAAGACCACACTTAGACATATGGATTGGGTGGCTAACTGGCCCATCGCCGGCAAACTGGTAAGAAAACCCGGTCGCCGGCAAACCGGTAAGAAAAATTAGTTTCCAGCTCCCCTAAAAACCATACTTAGTAGTGTGGATCGGGTTGCTAATTGGTCCGCTGCTGGGAAACCGGAAAGAAAACCCAGTTGCCGGCTCCCCAAAAAACCATTCTTAGACGTATGGATCGGGTGGCGAACTGGCCCGCCGATGGTAACCGGTAAGAAAACCCGGTCGCCGGCTCCCCGAAAACCATACTTAAACGTATGGATCGGGTGGCTAATCGGCCCGCCGTCGGCAAACGTGTAAGAAAACCTAGTTGCCGGCTCCCCAAAAATCCACACTTAGACGTATGGATCGGGTGGTTAAACAACCCACTGCCGGCAAACCGGTAAGAAGTCGCGGTCACCGGCTCCTCGAAGACCATAGTTAGACATATGGTTCGGGTGGCTAACTGGCCCGCCACCGGCAAACCGGAAGAAAGCTTGTTTGCCGGCTCCCCCAAAAACGATTGTTAGACGTATGGATTGGGTGGGTAGCCGGCCTGCCGTCGGCAAACCGGAAAGAAAACCTGCTTACTGGCTCACCCAAAAACCATACTTTGACGTATAGATCGGGTGGCTAATCTGCCCATTGCCGGCAAAGCTAAAAGAAAACCTGGTTGTCGGCTCCCCCAAAAACCATACTTAGACGTATGGATCGGGTGGCTAACTGGCCCACCATCGGAAAATCGGTAAGAAAACCCGATCGCCGGCTCCATGAAAACCATACTTAGATGTATGGATCGGGTGCCTATCCGGCGCGCCGTCAGCAAACCGGTTAGAAAACCCGGTTGCTGGCTCCCCCAAAAACCATACTTGGACGTATGGATCAGGTGGCTAACCGGCCCACTGCCAACAAACCGGTAATAAAACTCGGTTGCCGGCTCCCCCAAAAACCATACTTAGATGTATGGATTGGGTGGCTAACCGACCCGCCGCCAGCAAACCGGAAAAAAAACCTATTTTCCGGCTCCACCAAAAACTATACTTAGACGTATGGATTGGGTGGCAAACTGGTAAGAAAACCTGGTCGCTAGCTCCCCGAAAACCATACTTAGACGTGTGGATCATGTGGCTAACCAACCCGCCGCCAGAAAACTGGTAAGAAAACCCGGTCGCTAGCTCCCCAAAAACCATACTTAGACGTGTGGATCGCATAGCTAACCGGCCCGCCTCTGGCAAATCGGGAAGAAAGCCCGGTTGTCGGCTCCCCGAAAACCATACTTAGATGTATGGATCGAGTGGCTATCCGTCCCGTTGCCGGCAAACAGGTAAGAAAGCCCGATTGCCGGCTGCCCGAAAAGCCACACTTAGACGTATGGATCCGGCGGCTAACCGGCCCACCGCTGGCAAACCGGTAAGAAAACCCGGTCGTTGGCTACCCAAAGAGCATAATTAGATGTATGGATCGGGTGGCTAACTGGCACGCCGTCGGCAAACCGGTAAGAAAATCCGGTTGCCGGCTCCCCGAAAACCATACTTCGACTTTTGGATCGGGTGGCTAACCGACCCACCGCCGGCAAACTGGTAAGAAAACCCGATTGCCGGCTCCCCCAAAAACCATAGTTAGACGTATGGATCGGGTGGCTATTTGGCACGCAGCCGGAAAATTAGTAAGAATGCCTGATATCGGCTCCCCCAAAAACAATACTTAGACGTATGGATTGGGTGGCTAACTTGCCCGCCATCGGCAAACCCGTAGGAAAAGCCGGTCGTCGGCTCCCCGAATACTATACTTGGACGTATGGATCGGGTGGCTAACTGGCCCGCCGCCGGCAAACCTGAAAGAAAACCCGATTGCCGGCTCCCCCAAAAACCACACTTAGACGTATGGATCGGGTGGCTAATTGACCCACCGTTGGCAAACAGGTAAGAAAACCCGGTCACCCGATCCTCGAAGACCATACTTAGATGAATGGATCGGGTTGCTAACTGGCCCGCCGCCGCACACAGGTAAGAAAGCATTGTTGCCGGCTCCCCCAAAAACCACACTTAGACGTAAGGATCGGGTGGATAACTGGCCCGCCGTCGGCAAACCGGTAAGAAAAGCTGGTTGCTGGCTCCCCCAAAAGCAATACTTACATGTTTGGATCGGGTGGGCTAACCGGTAGGCTACCAGCAAAATGGTTAGAAAACCTATTTGCCGGCTCCCCCAAAAACCACACATAGACGTATGGATCAGGTGGCTAATCGACCTGCTGCCGGCAAAATGGTTAGAAAAGCCGGTCGTCCTCTCCCCGAAGACTATACTTAGACGTATGGATCGGGTGGCTAACTGGCCCGCCGCCGGCAAACCCGAAAGAAAACCCGGTTGTCGGCTCCCCCAAAAACCACACTTAGACGTATGGATCGAGTGGCTAATTGACCCACCGCTAGAAAACCTGTAAGAAGACCTGGTCACCGGCTCCCCGAAGGCCATACTTAGATGAACGGATCGGGTTGCTAACTGGCCCGCCGCCGGCTAACAGGTAAGAAAACCTGGTCGCTGACTCCCCGAAAACCACACTTAGACATACGGATCGGGAGGCTAACTGACCTCCCGCCGGCAAACTGGTAGGAAAACTCGATTGCCGGCAACCCAAAAAACCATACTGAGACTTATGGATTGGGTGGCTATCCGGCCTGCCGCCGGCAAACCGGTAAGAAAGCTTGGATGCCGGCTCCCCTAAAAACCATACTTAGATGTATGGATCGGGTGGCTAACTAGCCCGCCGCCGGCAAATCGGTAAGAAAACACGGTCGTCGACTCCCCGAAAGCCATACTTAGAAGTATGGATCAGGTGGCTAACTGACCCCCTGTCGGCAAACCGGTAAGAAAACCCGGTTGCCGGCTACCCAAAAATCCCCACTTAGACGTATGGATCGGGTGGTTAAATAACCCGCCGCCGGCAAACCGGTAAGAAGTCCAGGTCACCGGCTTCCCGAAGACCATACTTAGACATATGGATCGGGTGGCTAATTGGCCCGCCGCCGGCAAACCGGAAGAAAACCTGTTTGCCGGCTCCCCCAAAAACAATTCTTAGACGTACGGATCGGGTGGGTAACCGGCCCACCGTCGGTAAATCGGTAAGAAAACCTGGTTGCTGGGTCCCAGAAAAACCAAACTTAGACGTATATATCGGATGGCTAATCGGCTCGTTGCCAGCAAAGCGGAAAGAAAACCTAGTTTGCGGCTCCCCTAAAAACCATATTTAGACGTATGGATCGGGTGGCTAACTGGCCCCTCATCGGAAAACGGGTAAGAAAGCTCGGTCGCCGGCAAACGTGTAAGAAAACCCGGTTGCCGACTCCCCAAAAATCCACATTTAGACGTATGGATCGGGTGGTTAAACAACCCACTGCCGGCAAACTTGTAAGAAGTCGCAGTCACCAGCTCCCCGAAGACCATACTTAGACATATGGTTCGGGTGGCTAACTGGCACGTCGTCGGCAAACTGGTAAGAAAACCCGGTTGCCGGCTCCCCGAAAACCATACTTTGACTTTTGGATCGGGTGGCTAATCGGCCTGCCGCCGGCAAACTGGTAAGAAAACTCGGTTGCCGGCTCTGCCAAAAACCATAGTTAGACGTATGGATCGGGTGGCTATCTGGAACGCTGTCGGAAAATTAGTAAGAATGCCCGATACCGGCTCCCCCAAAAACCATACATAGATGTGTGGATCGGGTGGCTAATTGGCCCACCGTCGGCAAACCGGTAAGAAAACACGGTCGTCGGCTCCCCGAAAGCCATACTTAGACGTATGGATCGGGTGGCTAACCGACACCCTGTCGGCAAACCGGTAAGAAAACCCGGTTGCCGGCTTCCCAAAAATCCACACTTAGACCTATGGATCGGGTGGTTAAAAAACCCGCCGTCGGCAAATCGGTAAGAAGTCCAGGTCACCGGCTCCCCGAAGACCATACATAGACATATGGATCGGGTGGCTAACTGGCCCGCTGTCGGCAAACCGGAAGAAAACCTGTTTGCCGGCTCCCCCAAAAACCATTCTTAGACGTACGGATCGGGTGGGTAACCGGCCCACCGTCGGCAAACCGGTAAGAAAACCTGGTTGCTGGGTCCCCGAAAAACCAAACTTAGACGTATATATCGGGTGGCTAATCGGCTCGCTGCCGGCAAAGCAGAAAGAAAACCTGGTTTGCGGCTCCCCTAAAAACCATTTTTAGACGTATGGATCAGGTGGCTAACCGGCCCCCCACCGGAAAATGGGTAAGAAAGCCCGGTCACCGGCTCCACGAAAACCATACTTAGACGTATGGATCGGGTGCCTATCCGGCGCACCATCGGCAAACCAGTAAGAAAACCCGGTTGCTGGCTCCCCCAAAAACCATACTTAGACGTATGGTTCGGCTGGCGAACCGGCCTGCCGCTGGAAGACCGGTAAGAAAACCCAGTCGCTGGCTCCCCGAAAACCATACTTAGATGTGTGGATCAGGTTGCTATCCGGCTCACCTCTAGGAAACTGGTAAGAAATCCTGGTTGTCGGCTCCCCCCAAAACCATACTTAGACGTATGGATCGGGTGGGTAACCGGCCCGCCACTGGCAAACCGATAAGAAAACCCAGTCGTCGGCTCCTCGAATAGCATAAGTAGACCTATGGATCGGTTGGTTAACTGGCACGCCGCCGAGAAACCCGTAAGAAAACCCGGTCGCTGGCTCCCAGAAAACCATACTTAGACCTATGGATCGGGTGGCTAACAGGCCCACCGCAGGCAAACACGTATGAAAACCTGGTTGCCAGCTCCCCCAAAAACCACACTTAGACGTATGGATCGGGTGGCTAATCGACCCGCCGCCGGCAAACCGATAAGAAGACCCACCGCCGGCAAACCGGTTTTCGGGGAGCCGACTACCGGTTACTTGCACCAGTTGACCGGCAGCTGGTCGACTGCTTTCCTAACCCATTAGCGCAGCCATGGGATTTTTGGGGAAACGGGGGCCGGTTCCGTGAACCGGCCAACCGGCGGCTTGCCGGCTGTTTCCCTACTTCGTGCGCACCCATGGGGATTTTGGGGAAATGGGGGCCGGTGGCTTGCCGGCTGTTTTCCCCTTTCATGTGCACCCATGGGGGTTTTGGGGAAATGGGGGCTGGTTCCTTTAACCGGCCAGCCGGTGGCTTGCCGGCTGTTTCCCCCTTCCATATGTACCCATGGGGATTTTGGGGAAACGGGGGCTGGTTCTTTGAACCGGCCAGCCGGCGGCTTGCCGGCTGTTTCCCCCTTTATACACACCCATGGGGATTTTGGGGAAACGGGGGCCGATTTCTTGAACCGGCCAGCCAGTGGCTTGCCGGCTATTTCCCCCTTCCTTTTGCACCCATGGGGGGTTTTGGGGAAGCGACGGCTAGCCGGCTGCTTCCCCCATACCTTTGTACCCATGGCTTAGACGTATGGATCGGGTGGATAACTAGCCCGCCGTCGGCAAACCGGTAAGAAAACCTAGTTCCCGGCTCCCCAAAAATCAATACTTAGATGTTTGGATCGGGTGGGCAAATCGAAAAGAAAACCTGGTTGCCGGCTCCCCCAAAAACCACACTTACACGTATGGATTGGGTGGCTAATAGGCCCGCTGCCGGCAAACCGGTAAGAAAAGTCGATCGTCGGCTCCCCGAAGGGTATACTTAGACGTATGGATCAGGTGGCTAATTGGGCCGCTGCTGGCAATCTCGAAAGAAAACCCGGTTGCTGGCTCCCCCAACAACCACACCTAGACGTATGGATTGGGTGGCTAATCGACCCATCACCGGCAAACCGGTATGAAGACCCGGTCACTGGCTCCCCGGAGACCATACTTAAACGAATGGATCGGGTTGCTAACTGGCTCGCCGTCGGCTAATTGATAAGAAAACCCGGTCGCTGAGTCCCCGAAAACCACACTTAGACATATGGATCGGGTGGCTAACCGACCCCCCACCGGCAAACCGGTAAGAAAACCCGATTTTCGGCTCCCCCAAAAACCATACTTAGACGTATGGATCAGGTGGCTATCCGGCCTGCCGCCGGCAAACCGGTAACAAAAGCCGGTCGTCGGCTCCTAGAAGACTATAATTAGACGTATGGATCGAGTGACTAACTTGCCTGCCACCAGCAAACTCGAAAGAAAACCTGATTGCCGGCTCCCCCAAAAACCACACTTAGATGTATGGATCGGGTGGCTAATCGACCCACCGCCGGCAAACCGGTAAGAAGACCCGGTCACCGGCTCTTCGGAGACCATACTTAGACGAATGGATCGGGTTGCTGACTGTCCCGCCGTCGGCTAACCGATAAGAAAACCAGGTCGCTGACTCCCCGAAAACCACACTTAGACATATGGATCGGGTGGCTAACCGACCCCCCGCCGGCAAACCGGTAAGAAAACTCGATTGCTGGCTCCCCCAAAAACCATACTTAGACATATGGATCGGGTGGCTATTCGGCCTGTCGCTGGCAAATCGGTAAGAAAGCCCGGTTGCCGGCTCCCCCAAAAACCACACTTAGATGTATGGATCGGGTGGCTAACCGACCCGCCGCCGGCAAACCGGTAAGAAAACCCAGTCGTCGGCTCCCCGAAAGCCATACTTAGACGTATGGATCGGGTGGTTAAACAACCCGTTGCCAGCAAATCGGTAAGAAGTCCCGTTCACCGGCTCCTCGAAGACCATACTTAGACATATGGATCGGGTGGCTAACTTGCCAGCCACTGGCAAACCGGAAGAAAACCTGTATGCCGGCTCCCTCAAAAACCATTCTTAGACGTATGGATCAGGTGCCTATCTGGCGTGCCGTCGGCAAACCGGTAAGAAATCCTGGTTGCTGGCTCCCCCAAAAACCATACTCAGATGTAGGGATAGGGTGGCTAACTGGCCCGCCGCCGGCAAACCGGAAAGAGAACACGGTTGTCGACTCCCCAAAAAACAATTCTTAGACATATGGATCAGGTGGCTAACTGGCCCACCGCCGGCAAACCGATAAAAAACCCGGTCACCGGCTCGCCAAGAAACCACACTTAGACGTATGGATCGGGTGGCTAATCAACCCACTGCTGGCAAACCGGTAAGAAGACCCGGTCACCGGCTCCCCGAAGACCATACTTAGATATATGGATCGGGTGGCTAACTGGCCCGCCGCTGGCTAACCGGTATGAAAACCCGCTCGTTGGCAAATCGGTAAGAAAACCAAGTCACCGCAAACCGGTAAGAAAACCCGGTCGTCAGCAAACCGGTAAGAAAACTCAGTTTCCGGCTCCCCCAAAAACCATACTTAGTTGTGTGGATCGGGTGGCTAATCGGCCCGCTGCCGGCAAACCGGAAAGAAAACCTGATTGCCGGCTCCCCCAAAAACCACACTTAGACGTATGGATCAGGTGGATAACCGGCCCACCATCGGCAAACCGGTAAAAAAACCTGGTTGCTGGCGTCCCCAAAATCAATACTTAGACGTTTGGATCGGGTGGGCTAACCGACCCCCCACCGGCAAATCGGTAAGGAAACCTGGTTGCCGGCTCCCCCAAAATCCACACTTAGATGTATGGATTGAGTAGTTAAACAACCCGTCGCTGGCAAACTGGTAAGAAGTCCTGGTCACCAGCTCCCCGAAAACCACACTTAGACATATGGATCGGGTGGCTAACTGGCCCGCTGCGGGCAAACCGGAAGAAAACCTTTTTGCCGGCTCCCCCAAAAACCATTCTTAGACGTGTGGATCGGGTTGGTAACCGGCCCACCGTCGGCAAACCGGTAAGAAAACCTGGTTGCCGACTCCCCTAAAAACCATACTTAGATGTATGGATCGGGTGGCTAACCGGCCCACCACTGGAAAACAGGTAAGAAAACCCGGATGCCGGCTCCATGAAAACCATATTTAGACGTATGGATCGGATGCCTATCCGGCGTGCCGTCGGTAAACCGATAAGAAAACCCGGTTGCTGGCTCGCCCAAAAACCATACTCAGACGTAGGGATTGGGTGGCTAATTGGCTCACCGCCGGCAAACAGGAAAGAAAATCCGGTTGCCGACTCCCTAGAAAACCATTCTTAGATGTATGGATCGGGTGGCTAACCGGTCCGCTGCCGTCAAACCGGTAAGAAAAGGTGGTCACCGGCACCCCAAGAAACGACACTTAGACGTATGGATCGGGTCACTAATCGACCCGCCATTGGCAAACCGGTAAGAAGACTCGATCACCGGCTCCCCGAAGACCATACTTAGACATATGGATCGGGTGGCTAACTGTCCCGCTGCCGGCTAACCGGTAAGAAAACTCGGTCGCCAGCAAACCGGGAAGAAAACTCAGTTTTCGGCTACCCCAAAAAGCATACTTAGTCGTGTGGATCGGGTGGCTAACCGGGCCGCTGCCGGCAAACCGGAAAGAAAACCCAGTTGCTGGCTCCCCAAAAACCCATTCTTAGACGTATGGATTAGGTGGCAAACTGGCCCACCGCCGGGTAACCGGTAAGAAAACCCGGTCGTCGGCTCCCCGAAAACCATACTTAGATGTATGGATCGGGTGGCTAATTGCCTTGCCGCTGGCAAACCGGTAAGAAAACCCGGTTGCCCGCTCCCCCAGAAACCATACTTAGACGTGTGGATCGGGTGGCTATCCAGCCCGCCGCCACACACCAGTAAGAAAGCCCAGTTGCCGGCTCCCCAAAAAACCACACTAAGACGTATGGATCGGGTGGATAACTAGCCCACCGTCGGCAAACCGGTAAGAAAACCTAGTTCCCGGCTCCCTAAAAATCAATACTTAGACGTTTGGATCGGGTTGGCTAACTGGCCCGCTGCCGGCAAACTGAAAAGAAAACTTGGTTGCCGGCTCCCCCAAAAACCACACTTACACGTATGGATTGGGTGGCTAACAGGCCCGCTACCGGCAAACCGGTAAGAAAAGCCGGTCGTCGGCTCCCCGAAGGCTATACTTAGACGTATGGATCAGGTGGCTAACTGGCTTGCTGCTGGCAATCCCAAAAGAAAACCCGGTTGCTGGCTCCCCCAACAACCACACTTAGACGTATGGATTGGGTGGCTAATCGACCCATCGCCGGCAAACCGGTATGAAGACCCGGTCACCGGCTCCCCGGAGACCATACTTAGACGAATGGATCGGGTTACTAACTGGCCTGCCGTAGCTAACTGATAAGAAAACCCGGTCGCTGAGTCCCCAAAAACCACACTTAGACCTATGGATCGGGTGGCTAACCGACCCCCCGCCGGCAAACCGGTAAGAAAACCTGATTTCCGGCTCCCCCAAAAACCATACTTAGACGTATGGATCAGGTGGCTATCCGGCCTGCCGCCAGCAAACTGGTAACAAAGCCCAGTTGCCGGCTCCCCCAAAACCCATACTTAGATGTATGGATCGGGTGGCTAACCGGCCCGCCGTCGGCCTGCCGGCTCCCCCAAAAACCATATTTAGACATGTGGATCAGGTGACTAACCGGCCCACCGTCGGCAAATCGGTAAGAAAACCTGGTCGCCGTCTCCCCGATTACCATACTTAGACGTATGGATCAGGAGGCTATCCGGCCCATCGCCAGAAAACCGGTAAGAAAACCCGGCTGCCGGCTTGCCCAAAAAGCAGACTTAGACGTATAGATCTGGTGGCTAACAGGCACGCCGCCAGCAAACACATAAGAAAACCTGGTCGCCGGCTCCCCGAAAAACATACTTAGACTTATGGATCGGGTGGCTAGCCGGCCCATTGTCGGCAAACTGGTAAGAAAACCCGATTGCCGGCTCCCCCAAAAACCATACTTAGACGTATGGATCGGTGGCTATCCGGCCCGCCGCCGGCAAATCGGTAAGAAAGCCCGGTATCGGCTCCCCCAAAAGCCATACTTAGACGTATGGCCCGGGTGGCTAACCCGCCCATCGCCAGCAAACCGGTTAGAAAAGTCGGTCGTCGGCCCCCCGAAGACTATACTTAGACGTATGGATCGAGAGGCTATCTGGCTCACCGCCGGCAAACCAGTAAGAAGACCTGGTCACCGGCTCCCCGAAGACCATACTTAGTCGTATGGATCGGGAGGCTAATCGGCCCGCCGCTGGCATACCAGTATGAAAACCTGGTTGCTGGCTCCCCCAGAAACCACACTTAGACGTATGGATCGGGTGGCTAACCGGCCTGCCCCTGGCATACCGGTATGAAAGCCCGGTTGCTGGCTCCCCCAAAAATCATACTTAGATGTATGGATTGGGTGGCTAACCTGCCCGCCACCGGCAAACCGGAAAGAAAACCCATTTTCCGGCTCCCCCAAAAACAATAGTTAGACGTTTGGATCGGGTTGCTAACCAGCCTGCCGTCGGCAAACCGGAATGAAAACCTGGTTGCCGGCTCACCCAGAAACCACACTTAGACGTATGGATCGGGTGGATAACCGGCCTGCCGCCAGCAAACCGGTATGAAAACCCGGTTGCTAGCTCCCTCAAAAATCATACTTAGATGTATGGATTGGGTGGCTAACCAGCCCGCTGTCGGCAAACCGGTAAGAAAACCTGGTTGCTAGCTCCCCCAAAAACCACACTTAGACGTATGGATCGGGTGGCTAACCGGCCTGCCGCTGGCATACTGGTATGAAAACCCGGTTGCTGGCTCCCCCAAAAATCATACTTAGATGTATGGATTGGGTGGCTAACTTGCCCCCCGTCGGCAAACCGGAAAGAAAACCCATTTTCCGGCTCCCCCAAAAATAATAGTTAGACGTATGGATCGAGTTGCGAACTGGCCTGCCGTCGGCGAACCGGTAAGAAAACCTGGTTGCCGGCTCACCCAGAAACCACACCTAGACGTATGGATCGGGTGGATAATCGGCCTGCCTCCGGCAAACCGGTAAGAAAACCTGGTTGCTGGCTCCCCCAAAAACCACACTTAGATGTATGGATCAGGTGGCTAACCGGCCCACTGCCGGCAAACCGTGAAGAAAACCTGGTTGCCGGTTCCCCCAAAAACAAGACTTAGACGTATGGATCGGGTGGCTAACCTGACCGCCACCGGCAAACAGGTAAGAGAACCCGGTTGCCGGCTCCCCCCAAAACCATTCTTAGACGTGTGGATCTGGTGGCTAACCGGCCTGCCACTAGAAACGGGTAAGAAAACCCGGTTGTCGGCTCCCCTGAAAAGCATACTTAGATGTATGGATTGGGTGGCTATCCAGCCCGCCGCCGGCAAATCGATAAGAAAGCCCGGTTGCCAGCTCCCCCAAAAACCATACTTAGACGTTTGGATCGGGTGGCTAACCGGCCCGCCGCCGGCAAACTGATAAGAAAACCCGGTCCTTGGCTCCCCAAAGACCACACTTAGACGTATGGATTGGGTGGCTAACTGGCCCACCGCTGGCAAACCCGTAAGAAAACCCGATCGCCAGCTCCCCGAAAACCAAACTTAGACGTATGGATCGGGTGGCTAACTGGCCCGCCGCCGGCAAACCGGTAAGAAAAGTCGATTGCCGGCTACCCCAAAAACCATACTTAGACGTATGGATCGGGTGGCTGTCCAGGCCACCGCCGGAAAACCGGTAAGAAAGCCCTGTTGCTGGCTCCCCCAAAAACCATACTTAGTCGTATGAATCGGGTGGCTAATCGGCTGGCCTCCGGCAAACCTGTAAGAAAACCCGGTCGTTAGCTCCCCAAACACCTTACTTAGATGTATGGATCAGGTGGCTAACTGGCCCACCTTCGGTAAACCCATAAGAAAACCCAGTCGTCGGCTCCCCGAAATCTATACTTAGACGTATGGATTGGGTGGCTAACCAGCCCGTTGCCAGCAAATCGGTAAGAAAACTCAGTTTCCGGCTCCCCCAAAAACCATACTTAGACGTGTGCATCGGGTGGCTAACCGGCCCACTGCCGGCAAACCGGTAAGACGCCGACCGAAGGTTTTGAAGGAAGGGAGACGCTCGTGGTCCAGATGCCCATTCGGCGCACCAGAGCGAGGACTTCCAATCACCGCCAACGACCCTCTGTAGGTAAGCCCTTCCTCCACCCTCTGTAGGCATGCATCATTGCCGACGTCGGTCGTTTGGGTGCATGAGCATGTACACCCTAAGGTTCCCCTTTTACTGGGAGGAGCAAAGCTACCCTCCCGATGCCCCGGAAAGGCTTCTGAGATGAGGCCATCGGCATACATCATTGCTGACGCCGGCCGTCTGGGTGCACAAGCATGTTGACCCCGATAGTTCCCTTTTACCTTTAATGCTTCAAAATTTCGGTTGTTAAAATGGGTTCCCCGATCACTAATTATAGCTCTTGGTTCGCCAAAGCGAGAAAAGATGTTTGACTTAATAAAATTAACCATTGTCTTGGCATCACAGTTTCGTGTGGGTATGGCCTCTATCCATTTTGACATAGTCTATGGCCACAAGAATATATAAGAATCCCTTAGAATTAGGAAATGGTCCCATAAAATACAAACCCCACACGTCAAATAGTTTGACTTCAATTATTGGAGTGAGCGACATCATCTGACGTCTTCCAAGCTTACCTGCTCTTTGACATGAATCATAGGCTTTGCAGTGGTTGTAGGCATCCTTAAAGAGAGTTGGCCAGAAGAAGCCACACTGAAGTACTTTTGCAGTTGTCCTTCCCAGACTAAAATGGCCTCCCCCAGGTTGGTCATGACAGAAATTTAGCACACTTGCAAACTCCGAGTTTGGAATACAACACTGTACTATCAAATCAGGACAATGTTTGAACAAGTACAGGTCATCCCAATAAAAGTCCTTAACTCGGGCTAAAAATCTTTTTCGCTCTACAGATAACCAATGTTGGGGTACCAATCTCGTCACAAGGTATTTGACAATGTCAGCATACCACGGAACAGAACTGATAGCAAAGAGTTGCTCATCGGGAAAGGAGTCTTCGACTAGAATATTAGAAGGTGGTGCAGAGATTCTAAACAAATGATCAGCAACGACATTCTCACACCCTTTCTTATCTCTAATTTCCAAGTCGAACTCCTACAACAATAATACCCATCTAATCAAACGTGCCTTAGCATCTTTTTTGGCTAGGAGATACTTTAGTGCTGAATGATCAGTAAAAATTACTATATGGGAGCCAATGAGATACGGTCTAAACTTCTCCAGAGCAAACACTACAGCAAGAAATTCTTTCTCAGTCACTATATAATTTAGTTGTGCTCCAATGTGGGTCTTGCTAGCATAATAGATCACCCATGGCGCATTATCTATCCGTTGTCCCAAAACTGCCCCTAGTGCATAATCTGATGCATCACACGAGTTCAAAAGGTTGACTCCAATCCGGGGATTGCACTGTGGGAGCTGACACTAATGCTTCTTTTAATAGGTCAAAGGCCACTTGACATTGCGAACTAAATTCAAAAGGTTGATCTTTGACCAATAGGGACGTCAAAGGTCGGGCAACCTTACTAAAGTCCTTAATAAATATTCGATAAAAACCTGCGTGACCCAAGAAAGCACATAAATCTTTTACTATTTTAGGTGTTGGAAGGTTGGATATTAAATCCACTTTGGCCTTGTCCACTTCCAACCCTTTTTGAGATACTATATGACCTAATACCA